>JAVFBZ010202467.1:0-13671 GCA_032466195.1 Katharina tunicata | reverse complement strand
CTCCCACGCGTAAATTATTAAATCATACTGATGATTGGCCTACATCTATAAACAAGCTAACTCCAGTTAACAAGCAGGTCTCATCACAGGACGCCGCAAAAAATCCTTTAGCTCAGAGAGCACCGGTGCACAGAATGCCTTCACAAAACCACTCCCAATACATGTGAGTAAAACCCGGATTCAACAGTTCTACCAAATTGACATATTCACAAGAACATACATGTATACCAGCTCTTTTATTTGGGATTTTAGCCACTGCCTTTCAACAAACGTATCGGGTATAGACTTATGTTGTGGCACACGTGTTGTATTTTCTGGACAATAGGCCATGTAAATATCGTTAAGTTCTATTTGACTTCCGGGTACACTGTTGAAATTGTGACCGTATGTTTAAAATAGCGGTCTTTCAGAGCAGTATCTTGTTTGTCTTTGATGCAATTATAGGACAGGGCAGAACAATCGTCATATCTTTAACGTCCTGTGTTATGTTATAACTGAAACAAAACTAGCCGGAACTGGAATGAATCTCGTGAAATATCTTGTAGCACATGTCGGTATAGACATTGTTTACTTTTGCCACACTATATACGTAAACAATTCATAGATACAAAGATCAATAGAAAAGTCATGGGAATAACACAATGGATATTATAGGAAAGATCATGATTGGAAACACACCTGCGTATGTCACTCTCTCTGATAGCTGTGACTGTACAGTCAACTGATTGTTTATATGATTAGAGTTTTACGCCCGTACTAAATGTGACTACACACATATGGCGGCACGTTAACCCAATGGATGGAGGATACCACCCTTTACAACACGGCCAAAACACAGAAACAATACAGTATATATACTGGACAAAACACAGGAAACCACAAGAAATCGTCTTCCTGATGCCCCTAAGCTCCGAGTGGGCCGAGACTAAGGGGAGTCATACATTTTATGTACATTTAAAGACTGGTATCCTATTAAGACATTTTGTACATTTAGTAAGCGGCATTGCATTTGTCACACGCCCATAGAAGCAGGAATGAATGATATGATAAGTGATATCTGCTATAGTTCTAAAAATGCATTTTCAAACAAGTCATTATATGGCTTGTTTGACTGCCAATTATAATTGATGAATGGCGTGGAACATAAGACTTATACATGTACATGGATAACAACGTCTGTTTATTATGAGTGCGACGTTTCCCTGTAGGTATAGACCTATTTCACGGAAGTGGTGGCGTTGCGAAATTACGGGATGATATATGCTCTTCAGACGCCACGCATTTTGACGTGCTACTCAAATCATGACGTCACCGTACTGTAACGGTCATTTGCAAAGACAACTTTGTGATGCTGCATGTGACACTTCATTTCCACGTCAAAAGAGCAGATCGCCTCACTTTGATTTCAACATGGCACTTTCGTGAAATTTTGCTATTGACGCCGTTACGATGCGTAGCGTTAATGACCACGCCTAGCTTGACAACAGTGTTAGATCCAACACGGAAACGTCGTGCTCACAATAAACAGAAGTTCTTATCCTAATACAAGTCTTATGTTTTACGTAAAAGTGTGCTCCTATTAATTCCTGGGATTGAGAGCTAGTGTGTGTTGTTCTATTTCCACGTGGCGGTTGACACTCCAATTGATCTGCACTTGTTGTTTCGAGTAGTGCACAATGCGGTTTGATTTAATAACAAGGTTGAACTATAAACCTGCTCATAACATGATGTCTTAAAGTTCCCTGATACCTGCAGGTTTCAGAACTTCTTCATGTGTCTTTTAGATATCATTATATTTTGAATGAATAAATGTACAGAAAGAAATGTGTGCATGCCACCGGAATTCGAACCCGTGGCTTTGGCTAGATGGGCTAGTGTTCTAACAAACTGAGCATCAGAGGCTTGCGGCACTACGACATCGAATTTCCATCCAAATGAAGGCTGTAATTTTTTCTCTACGACATATTTATATACATACAGCGACCTTTGTCCCCACAACTTCTCTTTTTCTCGACGTTGATTTACTCAGTGCCGCTTTAACTAATTGTCAACATCCACTCATGCTTACAACATCCATTAACAGCCAGCCGTCAATCGAAAGGTAATGTTTTACATTTTCTTCGGTGCGTTCAGCTCATGGGACCTTCAGCGTTAAAAGCCACAGACTGATAATAATTACATGTATGTAGAAAGCCTACACTCATTTGAAAACCTGAGAGATGTTAATATTACAGTTGTCTGACAGTAATGCTGTCATTCTACAATTACCCACTGCAATATAATGCCGGATTATTTTTCCATCCGGCAACATGTACTGTAGACAATTTATAAATACTTCCACAATAACAGCTACATCTATATTGATCGTTGGCGGTATAATTTGTAAGTCCCCATCACCCTACCTTGACTTTACTTAATACTGAATGTTTCATGGCAATATATACCAATAATTACTATGAGTAAATGGTGTAAATTTTTGGATTTGCCTCAAGTTTATAGTCATGTTAAATTATTAGAAGCCAGATAATACGTGCTGAATTTTTGGGGAAAAACTCTGATCATCTTGATACAAATGTTTGATTACAGTTCCTTGTATACAGGAAAAACAAAATATACGAGTTTAAAAAGCATGGTGTCAGGATATCGCATTGATTGCAGTCTTCTTTTTGTAATAACATGATATGTTCATATTAAACCCCTGTTCGATGTAACTTCAGTTTGATCGTTATGGCAGTTCATTTTCTGATATTCATTGTATTATTTATTCCTAAGCAGCATTGTTGGGGGCGTACTTGGTTCATGGCTCACGTAAATAAGTTATGCCTTAATGTCCCTAAAACTACATTCATGCTCATTAAACCCTTTGGCAAACCTGGCCCCTCAATCTCCCAACTGTATACCTGACTGGTCCACAAATTGATTCTGTTGATGAAATTAAATTCCTCGGTATCATCTTCAATCATCATCTAGCATGGACTCATTATATATCAAGCAAAACTGCATACAATATTGGCGTACTAAAACATATAAGAAACGCTCCTAACAGGAAAACGCTGTTAATATTATACTACTCCCTTAGTTTTTGCTTATTTCACATATGTGAATCCAATCTGGGACAACACCTAACTCGTATCCCACCTCTCATTATATCACAAAAACGTCCTTTACGAACAATTAGTTTTCCCCAAAATATCAACATACTGAATCCATATTTGAAGAAACTAAGATTCTGAATGCTAAGCAATTGAATCAGAATCTTTCTGTCATTCTTCTTCACAAGTTCTTCCACAACCCATTATTGCTTCTTGAAAATTTCCGATACGATTTGAGTCTACAATCTGAGTTTCATAATAGCCCGTCACGCGAATAATCTCATAATCTCTATGTGCCAGTTGGTGTACCTAATCTTTCACGTCAAACTTAAAAAAAAATTATCTGGTGCTCGTAATTGGAACGAACTACCCACTATCGTTTAAAAATGTCCTTTTTCAAAGCTGAAAGATTAATACACGAGTGCTAAATTTGGGTCTGCGTGCGTGCACGTTTCAGTGTTAATGCGTGTATGTCAATAGAAATACAAAGTATATATTTAATAAACTATTCGTCAAAATGTGTAAAATCAATTTATAAAAAGAGGCCTGAAAGTGTTACCCCTCCGTATGTATATGTATACAAATATGTGTCATCATATGTGATTGTACGTGATTGTGTACGTATGTATAGATCTCTTTTCATTGTCCTTAAAAATTAAATGATTGTTTCGGTAGTATAGTTTACATTTTACTACTAATTTTCTTTTGTGCGCTTTAGCCAAGGCAGGGATAGAACGAGTCGCCCTCGCGGACTTTATTGCCTCCTTTTTGCAGTTTTCAATTTTTTCTCATTGATTTATTCTTTAATTTCTGATGAATACAATATCGATCAATAGGGATAAGATCACCATGATACATATATCCGGTTAGGCAAATAGTTCGGGAAAAAAGTGTTTTCCCTCTTGGGAATCAGTTTATGGCTGTCATTTTGTGTGTTGATAGAGAGTTTTGAGTGGAGTTTGTTTTGTTTGTTTGTGTGTTTGATTCTCCACTTGTTAATCTGCTCTACTCAATACGGCAGAAAACCGGGAGGAAACCTCGTAAAAACCGCCCCCGCGATTGCTGAAGTCACCTCGTGTGACTCCCTCATATATCTTAGTTCCATTGGGAGACTCGAACTCGTGCGGTACATCGAAAGAGGATTTACAGTCAGTCGCGCTAACCACTGAACCACGGCGCGGGCCCGTGGAGGTTGATGGACTCATTCATATCAACAGGGAACGTCTCCCAAACAACGCGGCTTACCTTAGAGAGTAGAACTTAACTTTTAATACTAAATGCTTCCCATAAGTTTGGATGATGGACCATGTGTTTGGTTTTACGGGACATTTATGTTTCATCCAGGTAATGTAAACAATTGTCTAGGCGTGTTATTTATAGCCGAGTGTCCCAAGTGTGAGACTTAATGGTACAGTTGATTACAGCATCTGCTTGTTATGTCATCAAATCAAAAACCGTTGTCACATTACTGACAGTCATAAGTTGCTCTGATGGAACTATCGCATTCATAAGATTCCGAACAAGAAGAAAGGTGAAATTTAACATTCAGTTGTCACCGCCCAGTCGTTACTGAAAACAACTAACCTTTATCTTTATACGGAAGACTATAACTGTAGTAAATCAATTATGGCAAGTGTTTTGTAACAGTGATGATCCTATTGGCTCCCAGTAAATGTCCGTTGGAACATTTCTATATCCCATACTTTTAGCATTGGTTTGTTTGTTTGATTGAGGTTTTTCGACGTTCTTCGGGCCATTTCACTTATATGATGGCATGCCAGCCAAATGAAACTGGCAACACAGAAGACACGACTGTACATTAAAGTACGAAAAACAGAACTTCACCACAGCTCTATTTCATGATACCCCTTAACCCAGACAGCGCCAGGGCATGCATTGGAGGATCCTGACAGACCACCCGCCTTTAGCGTTGGAAAATGGGTTTAAACGTTGAACGTTGCTGCAGTTACTAAATACCCAAAAAACATAATTTGTCGACCATATTGCAAGTAGGCTCACAAACTGTCAGGTAGACTGACCTACAAAGGAAAATTCAACAAATTTGTGAATCACGGTTATGGCGTTAAGTCTAACTGATATCCAATTAAAAAAAAACAAATTTGCCGGGGAGTTATTCTACAAGGGAACACTTTTTACCACGTATCAGTTGTCACACCGGAAGCATGTGTTGGAGCATAATTCAGACCTGATCTGTATCCGTGAAATAAGATCTCTACATAATTATAATGGATCTCCCTAATTGACTGTCAACGCACTGTGTAATACACAATATGCTGTCATTAATACCCACGGACAGTGAAAGGTCTGTTAACAGTAGAGGCTGAGTGCATCACATCGCATAATGTTTGATAAGTGACGGAAGTTTGTGTTGTCAATTATATTTAGCTCTCATGGAACTAGTGTTTATGCTACTATTTAATATACTACGGAAATTGGCTCTGATTTAATCAGGATGACTAAGCGCCTCAATTCATGATTTAATCAAGTGTCTTTTTGTACATCGTTACTCCTCATGAACAAATGTTGCTGTTAATTAGCAAAACATTATCCAAAATACTTGTAACAGGACCTATTTAATAACACATATTAGATGACGTTTTTGTAATTATAGAACAGCGGCATTGCCGTCCAGAGATTTTACTTTTAGCTGGCAGGTTTTAAAACAAATGTCCCTGATCGGAGCGATTCTACATTCCTATATCTCTGTCAACAGGTAATGGCTTTTAACGCCACTGAAATTGCTTTATACATCTATAAATGCAAAAACATTCTTTTCGATTTACAGATGCATTGTAATTTGGTTTAGACATATTTACCTTACCTCGAAGACAAACGACGTATTTTGACAGAGCGTGTTGTACATACAAAAATAAGGCGAATGAACAGTGATCATGCTTTTTGACTACCTGACATCAATATATATTGAGCAGCAGGGCACAGGAACCTGCAGCTAGCCTTATCATTCCAGGAAAGCTTTTGACCGAACTATGGTTAATTAAAACCCTAAGTATTAATTTTAGCGTAATACTTATATTTACTTTACTGGCGTTACAATGAAGGTAGACATACGCTATAACAATTTTCCAGTCAGAGGGTTATCTACTCAGAAATGATAACTGGCAAAGGAAAAACATATCTTGTCTCACTAAACTGATTAACTGGGAATCAATAGGAATTATTGTAGATACTGTCTTTGATAATTTATACTGTCTTCCCTGTTGAGAGTTGGTTCACAAATTGTCCTCTTGTCGATGTGTGTCAAAGGCTAATAAAAGATTTTGTTTCATGTAGCGGAAATGTAGGTATCAGGGATTGTTCAACTCATGCGTCAATCCAATCGAGGGGTTTCCTATTTCCAGTAATAGCTCGTGTTGTTCTTTACAAGACTTCTCTATTGGCATTTGCCAAATACATTCTCACAGAACGCATGTTTTGTACACGTTTCAACATTTCAGTATATCTAGGACTTCTGGGTCGCGTTTACTTACCCGTACATTTTTGTGATTGAATTAATCGAGTCAGGCTGTCAATAATATGGTATCTTCCACAACTTATGAAAAATGGCATACCCTGAGAGAACGTCTACAAAAATAATCATCCTAAGCAGAAATCAATACCAGCTTTAACAGTTTTTCTCAGACATATCAAAACGGGTTAATGAATAGCCAAGTTTATACCTTCCCCTCCCATCCACGATCGCAATTGGGTTTCTCTTTGCCAAATAGAACCACCACACATATATACAGAAATTTTACATTAAGGCAAACCTTCTGCTACGTGAAGACTGCACCTTAAATTTATTATTGAATGGACATCTTGCCTGTATAATATCCCAGATTTCCGACTACTAGTGTCTATACTTTGTGTGTCATAGACTATATTTTTAGGTAAGCAGTTAATCGTACTGTTGCTCACGGATTTTTCTATTTTTTTTCTCAATTCCGAATCACACCGTTCTTATTACATGGTGATTTGATTCTCGTCCCGCTTTTTGTGAATAAAAGCCTGACAAAAAGACTGATAAAACGGCCAGCCAGTACGCACGAATATAAGATGTATTGATTCAAATATAGAATAATACTTCTACAGATTCATTGAAACTGAGGTCATTTTACGCATGCTACATGCAGTTCCGTGTAGCTACATGTAAAATTGCCATGTAGTTCCGTGTTGCTATACATGTAAAATTGCCTTGTAGCTCCGTGTTGCTGCAGGAATAATTGCCTTGTAGCTCCGTGTTGCTGCAGGAATAATTGACTTGTAGCTCCGTGTTGCTGCAGGAATAATTGACAATTTCGGTGTCGCATACAAAAACCCAATCAATGTTATAAATTTATATATAAGCCAGTGTAGCTCTGTCGGTTAGAACGCCGACACTGTGAGTCCAGGGTTCGAATCCCTGTGGAGGCATGCACACTTTTCTTATTAATAATGTATTTAAAAATTACTATATGTGCCAGAACCAGATTATCACATCATACTAAAACAGGCTCGTACATTTCTCGTGATTGAGAAAGTTATCAGCACTAATGTAATGACAGGCCATCCTTGTTGTCGAAGTATACTGTTTCGACTAATTTAAAATTGAAAAGAGAAAAAACAGTTGTCATAAGGCCGATCCAATGTGAAGTGTTTAAAAGGGAGAATAAAAATGATGGTATCGTGAAGCAGTACCTTCTCATCACATATAAAGACAGCAAAGAGTGATAACTCTTTATAGGTGAACAACAGGATGGCCAGTAAATAAGACTGGACGGTAGAGAGAATGATTTGATTCTCTGTTTTACAATGTAATCACATATGTAGTCATGACAGAAAAAAGGACGATACTTTAGTGTCTCTGTGCTTCCAACAGAGAAAGATTGGCAGCCCGAATATGGGTGAAAATCAGTGGTCGTTCTTCCGTGAGCCTTTGTATATAAGTCGGTAAGGGAGCTTATCCTCTAGCAACATTACCGGGTCCGAATCCCGACGGAAGCGTTGACACCTTTCTTTCTCTTCATTAAAAAAAATACATGTCATTTAGTCCTTCCCAGCTGTTTACATATATTTTTTTGTCAAATGTACAAAGGCTTAACGTTTATATACCTGTTGTATATTTTAAGCGTTTTATCTCCGTTTTGATGAAACAGTGATGACCCCTCTTTTCTAACTTTTCTTCTGTTTGTTTGTTTGATTGGTGTTTAACGTCATACTTAAAGGTATTTCATTTATATGACGACGGATTCTCCATCGATACGGCGGAAAACCGGAAGGAAACCTCGTAAAAACCGCCCTCGCGATTGCCGAAGTCACCTCGTGTGACTCCCTCATATACCTCAGGTCCAGTGGGAGCCTTGAATCCGTGAGGTACATAGAAGGAAGATATGCAGTCAGACGCGCTAACCACTGAGCCACGGTGCGGGCCCTACCTTTTCTTCTGAATCAGTATATTGTTTATTATATATCTTTATCTGATTTAATGCGAGGTATTTTAGGATAGCTAAATTAAATAACCCTAGGAAGATATTTGATTAGGACAGTAGCTTTAAAAACAAAACTAAAACATAAGTGCCTGTAACTTTCGTCTGAATGAGTATATATGATATCGACACATATACATATGCTATTTTTGTAATTTGTATTTAATGTGGCCAGTTCAGTTGTTCGCATTTCAGAAATATGAGCCACTGAACGTTGTGTGTATTCGACGGCCATGTTTCTGATGAGCTTCCTGTGATTTTCAGTCCTAAAGTGGAGATATACATGTTTTTGTTTAAGTAAAGTCTGGCCTTTGGTGCAGCTACATTGTGTAACTCGCAATGTCTTAAGATTAAGTTAATGTTAGATGAAACGTCCTCGACATTTTGTGTAGCTGATGTCTCTGTCAGCCCTCTTATCAAAATCAGCTGTTGACATCAGTAGTTAATGGCTATAAGGGAAAGCAGTCATAATTTTTTTGACCTTTGGTAGAGCTTATAATTAATTCTTTGTTGAAGGGCTAAGTTTAAATACATTGCCTGAGACGTGGCACAAGTTTTGCCTTTGAGATATATTTTGAAAAGGGGAGTTTGTTTCAGACGGCTTTTTTGCATTTATTCATCGTTTTGTTTTTTTGCTCACTGATATGTTATAAGAACTGATATTTATGTTTGTCTTACTTCGGACAATAAACAATAACAAAATATTTCAAAAACTATAAATTTATTTTATTTGCCGATAAATCAATGATTTGCCTTCATACCGTTAAAGACTAACATTGTAATAGACAATATGACCTAAACTTACCATATGTAGTCAATTCTTTCGGTAAAGGTTTTGTCCCTGCAAAGGTCAGGTAAATGCATTGAACAGGTTAACATTTCAGCCGATAGTCAACAGCTGATATTGACAGGCAGCGGACATAGAACCGTCAGCTACATAACAGATTTCCCAAATCCCTAGGTGATATTTATGGAACAGCAACTTAGTCTGAATACTTTGGATCAGCTACATCGTGTTACTTACATAAGCCAATCTGAGCTAACATGTTAACCTAATGCTGGTGAAATTTATAATTATTCTCGTAATTATAATAAAGAGTTTTCATCCGCCGCAGTGAATGGCCAACATGTTGAATGGTCAGTATTTTGCATTCTTTTTTACACTGCGAATTTTGTCATATTTTTTGTACGTAAAAGAATGGCAAAAAATCGGTAAAACAAATTTCATAAAAGATAACTACAGAGTCCAAGAAGGGACCTGAAAAAAAAGCTCTCTCCGATTTGTAAAAACTTGTTACTATTTACTTTTTGGAAGGAAGTTACTATTTAGTAACATGCATGTGTGAGAAAAACAATTTACGTAGCTCTAACACGACTTTTGTTGTTACTTTCAATGTGTTACTATATTTAAACCGCATGTCGTTCATAATCCAACCAGGCTGGCTGACATATCTTGTCATACAACGTTAAACGTCAATCAAATAAATAAACAAGTACATTCGTACTATAGGCCCGGTAAAATCGGCATTAAAATCTCCAAGAACATGACGAGGCAGAAGACGAGTAGCAACGAGGAATCCCTTTCCTGGTCCAGAAATAGTTAATTTAGTGGCTATTACAAAATAGAGTTACATGTATTTATTTGCTACAAATAACTAGCCTTAATCAAACAACGTTCACAACACGGTGTAGATGATACCATTTTTAGGATTGGCTTGTTAAGTTTGAGTCAGAGAAATTGAAAGGGCGTTCCGTTCAGCATAGTTTCTATAGAAATCGGTTATTTAAGTCGTAAGAGTGCGATTTGGTCGCAACAATGAATATTGTAGAAATATGTAAATTTTCCCTTGAAGAACAGAAGTAAAAGTTGTTTGGAAATACTTATTGAAGAAATTTGGTGAGGGTATTGGGGATTGTGCTTTTCAGAACATGGCTTTCGTCCTTTTACTGTTTTAAATGCATTATACCACAAACCCATATACTGTGTTCCACAACACTGTGCTTTTGCATAAATAACACAACACTTTGGGGTTTCAACTTCTGGATTAATGATGACTGACGTTTCCGTGCAGACACCAGCGTTTCCGTGCAGACACCAGCGTTTCAGTGCATACACTCGCTTCCGTGCAGACACCAGCGTTTCAATGCAGACATTAGCACCATTAGCATTAACTGGATAACGGCGCTATGAAATGTGCATAGACACGTCAGTCGTTAAAAAATTCAAAGTTGAAAATCCTTCAATATTGCTGTGTTACGATATCAGCTTCTAAAGGCCACTGACACAAACTAAAACTAGTCATGAGCCGAGCCAATTGGAATATATACTTGTATTGAACTGGCTCTCCTACTTAGTCTTTCATTGACTTATTTGCACGCCGGCTATGTATGCAGCCCAACTTTATTTTTTAAATTATTACGCATTTACCAATGGGTACAAATAGGAAAATAAGGACCAAGCTTAAAATTCCTTGTCTTATAAAATAATTGAAATTGTTTTGCACAAAGCCCGTAGTTTAATTTTTGCATACATTGTTTTCAAATGAATTCCATCATTACCAATGTAATTTCAATCTTATGGCTCAAAGTGAAATTTAGCTTTTCGGGAAAAGATTCTTTATCAATAGGCGCGCACTCTTTGTCCCAGAATCTCCCTCGTTTATTTCCGAATGATGAAGAGAGTATTTTTAGCGAGATGATACACATCAGAATGCCTCAGGGGAGTGTACATCTGCTAATTAGTGATAACACACAACGCATATGGTATTCACAAAGAAAACTACGTTCGGCTTAAAGCGGAACGAAACGGATACAATTATAGCCAAATTATGTACCCTAACAAAGTGTTAGCAAACTGCAATTACCTTTTTCGTAAGATTTCTTGTTCCTACTAAAAGCCATTTGAAACGAATAAAATTCACATTGCTAAAACTGGGAGACCTTAATCCCTCTGACGTCACATCGGTAGAATATATCAGAAGTTATGTAAGTTACAGCCCAAAGTTGACCTAGATAGTCATTCCCCTTCATCGAAACGCCCCAATGCATGTGTTCCATATCCCACGTAAACTGCACAAAGCTTACGAGTTAAAAATGGTTTGAAAAATGGTTGGAAAAAAAAATGGTTGAAGATGCATTTAGAAGTTGAATAAATAAAATAACAAGAATACTATTTCTTCTATAATTATTTTGTGCAACGTTTCGACATAGATGCGAACCTTGGATCAAATCATAATGATTGTTTTTTCAACATGGGTTTTACTTGCCAAGGATAGGCCATGATATTGGATATTGGTTGTTGGAGCCGTTTTTGCGATGACAGTTATTCGAACTACCTTATCCCGGTGTTTATGGACTAGACGCACAGGGTCAAACAATCAAATATGTTTTGATAAGACTCCTATAGGCAAGGTCAGTCTCGTCCTCTTTTACTTGACTTCCGGGTACACCCTATAAAAACTATGGCAGTACATTTTCAATAACGGTCTTTCATCAGGGTATTTTCTGCTGCTTGGGGGCAGTGCATGATGGGACAGGACGCGATTAATGCCATATCTTTAACTCCTCTTGTTATTTGATAAGTAAAAAATTAAGCAGTTTGTAATCGGAATTTCGATGGATCTCGTAAATTTCTTGCATCACATGACGTGACTTACAGGTCATACACCTTTTAATGGACTCGGTAAAACGAGTCGACTACAGTTAAAAATCACCGACACTTTTATGAATAATCTGTTAGTTAGCCGACGTCACATTCGGAACTGTATAAGTCACTATTACCAGACCTACTGGCTTGCAAATGCTTTAGAGAAAGTTTTTAAAGCCTTAACATGCCAACAAAAGTTGATCCATATCTAGACAAATATTGTCTTCTATATGAGAATAAATGGACCTTTTTTCGTTGAAACAAATATAAATTAGAGCAAGGTAGAGGGATTACGATTGGGGTAAAAAATTGATATATTTTACATGTGACGATGCTCATATCTGACAGAATAGTACTACAGAATTGGGCTGTAAATACTTTGTATACCAATAGGCTTCCTTATGTGGAGTTTCTCCTTTAGTGTATTACTTTAAATGATATGTAGGGACTACTGGCGTAATGCTCATCAACTATTGATTGATTGATTGATGTTTAACGCCGTGCCCAAGGGGTATTTACTTATGACGATGTTGTGTTTCAACAGAAGACGGCGACTCTGACAAAACCAAAAAATGTTGAGTAACGTAAGTGTTATCGCTGTTGGAAAGATAATGTTCCTCTAGTGCTAAGTATGACAGCATGAATATAATTTGGAAACATATACCCTAGCCAGAGGGCAGCTCATCGAAGGAATTTCGTTGACTATTTTGTAAATGATAAATTGCGGTACCATTGAGATTCTACGGCGATGGATTCCTTTGCATGAAATATAATCTAATGTACGATACAATGCAGCGGAATATTAAATGGACAAGTTTACGTCCGAGATCAAGTACAATTGATCGCATGTACCTGAAATGTTTGGGTAATGTGAATTAGACGGATTTTATGTAATGCCAGGTGCGGTATGAAAGGAGACTTCAATGTTAAGTGTACGTTATGTCCATGTCAATGCGTCTTTTTTCATGCCTGTAAAACATGTTTTTATTTCACCTATTAGTATTGATGGATATTAATGCATTGTATTTTTTGTCAATACATCATTTCGGTTAAAAATGACCTTTCCAAACATAATAGTAAATAGAACACGCTTTTGAAAATAGATTTGGTTTCGGGTGGCTTAACTAAATACAGATTATATAGTTTCTGTAAAGGTCTCAAATATGGAAATATATTTTCCGTGCATGTCTTTTTTTCGATAGAGTTTTAACACAGCAAGAAACACGTGTTGCTTAAAATACAGCCAGTAATCAATCACTCAAATTGGTACTTCGCCGAGAAAAACGCAGCTAGGCTCAACGTTGGTGTAACCGAACAGATCACTATAAAGATACCCGATTTGGTACTTATATTACATTTTTCAGGTTGTGCTTTTTTAACCCATACCTAATATCCTTGTGTATTACGTATTTATCTTCACAATTTACATGTTACATATATTGCCTTTTCT
>JAVFBZ010202457.1:0-13672 GCA_032466195.1 Katharina tunicata | reverse complement strand
TTCATTCAGTTTGAAGAAATCAAATATCCCAAAAGGCTGTGGTTTATTTTGACACTGGCCCCGCCCCTCGTCATTTATGTCAGACTTCAGAGTTTGTTCCATATTTGGGAAACTAGGTCAAGCGCGGTGGTTTCTGGGAGAAATGTCATAGCAGTTCAAAATGGCCGTGGTAAAAAAATCTGCCAAACCTGCTGTTCATCACTTTTCCATCGATTGTGGCAGAACTGCTGGGAATATTTGACATATTATTGCTGCTACGTAAGGAGGAGACATTAAAAAGGTAGGAAATGTAGTATCGTCCAACCAAAGCCCAGACAAAGGCTTTATTTCTGGATTATAGGCTGCTTCTCGGGAAGTATGTTTCCTACCCTCTCTTTATTATAGTTAAAGAACAACTACAACGTAGTTTGTTATCAACGGTTAATCAGCTGTTAATTACTCTTATTGATACAAATTCCTGTGGCGTTGGTGCACAAACCGGAAGCTGGAATCCATAATGGCACATGTAGCTCGACAAATCTGTAAACAAATCATTTTGTTGTAACACACTTTTTTTTATTCCGGGTATGTAGCCTTAACTCCAGGCAAAATGGTTGACCCATCTCTACAAAACAAAAAATGAAAACTTGAAGAATCACTCTACTAAGTTTACAAAGTAATTATTTAAAAAATAAAAGCCTTCTTTTTAGTCCAGAAATCAGATAAATATTTATTACGTGTTTCAGTTCTAAACGTTGCAAATCTTCTACTGAGAGCCGTGCGACCTATAGTTTCAGTACGTATGGCTTTTATTTATTAACACACTCACTATCAAGTATGATACTGGAATGGCTAAAAATTGTGTATCATATTTGGCAGGCGTTACCATACGTTAGATGTAGTGGTGTTTGTATGTTCTTAATTTTCGAGCCACAATGAATTATTGGGAAAAAAGATAAAACATGTCGAAGATATCGTGGACTCAAAGACAGAAGTGATTATGGCCATTTTTGGCAAGCTCAGTTAATACCACCTGTCTGTTATTATCTGCACTCTCATTGCTAAATATGTCTATGTCCTCACCAGGTACATAACTGTGTGTAGCCAGAACTGACCATCTGGATAAATACATAGACAACAAACAATGTAACCTTATTTTTCTCAAAGTTGTCATTTTGTATAAAGCCACTTCTGCTTTTGGCCCCACGATATATAACAATTGTCATAAAACGCAAGAGTAACAATAAATAATATGAAAGGCAGGATGGGTAAATAAATGTGAACATTGATACAAATACTAACATTGCACTATTCCAACTCACGTTTTAACAACACATATCATACAAAATCCACAAATATAAACAAGATTGTAGGTCATATTCTTAGTTTTATATAATCAATTGTGTATACAAATGCTGAAATATTACTTTTATATTTAATCTTTTATATATAATAAAAAGAGAAACCTGATCACGTGGGTGTATGATATTGTAGCATTCAGCACAATTATAACCGTCTAGGAATAAGTAGAGATTCCGTATGTACGTTGCATAATACGTCTCGCATTTACAGAAAAATCAATGTGGTTGACCCCAAGTTTACAAGTAGACGAACCTATAACTTTAGATAAGAATCATGCTAAGTATAAGATTTATTACTTCAGACGAACCAAGAGCCTTCAGGGAAGAATTAGTTTCTTGGAAATTTCGTGACAGTAAACTTCAGACATATTGGGTTTATATTTCCCTCACGGTTTGTTAATACACTTCAAGATTCTGAGAACAGCACATTAGGTAACTATTAAATCAAGACAATTTATAACAACAGTCTGAGTTACACGCCCCCGTAGAAGATCGCATTGTACAAAGGCTGTGACACGGTTCAACAACTACTTAATATTTCCTAGATTCAAGATGGTTGATAAGGTGACATTTTGTAGTCATGTCATACATAAACTTTTCAACGTAGATCTTTGGGATAATCATACACTTTTGAAGATTTCAGATTGAGCAAATGTTTCCACGTAGTCATGTGACTGTGAACAGAAATTGACGCCTTGAAGATACGATCATCGGCCGCAGCTGTTATCACTTGACCTACAAAATTCGACTGTTTTTGTTAACCATACTGCGGGCATCATAGGTTTAAATCTGCTGTAGCCATTTTGTTCGTCATGTGATCAGCTAAGCGTTTATTATTCACATTGTATATTATCTATATCTAAATCAAATTTAGGAATTTAATAATTTACAGAATTATTTTCAAACCATTTCGCGATATCGGTTATACGTTCAAAGACACTGCTTTTGTTTCATGTAGCTGTTAATCTCCAGTATATTAATAAATATATCGTATGTAAGTGGCGCTTCTTGGTAAAGTATTTAAATAATTGTATTTTAGCTTAACACTTTCTGATAATGAACAGATTATATTTCTAAAATTGCTTCAGACATAGAGCCATAAAGGACGAACCCAAGACTGAGTGGTTTAAATTGTCAGTATTTACTTTTGGCGATTCGGTGCCCGGCTGAGTGTCTTGAAGTCAAGGCAACAGCATGAGAATAAAGAATTGTATACTAGATATGTTTCATATAAGGTAGTGTTATACCAATTAAAAGGAAAACGCTGTTATCGATCAGTTTCAAAACGACAACATTTTGTTACAAGTTGAATAATTTGGCTTCTACTCAAAACAACACGATTGTTATATTCCATTACGGAAAAAAACATAAAACACGAAACTTACTGGAGACAGTCTGCTCTTTTTTTACTATCAACCATTGTTGTAAACCATGAGCACATTGATTCACGGTCAATGTGTAGAGTAACAATGGTATGTTTAGCTGGTCTGCAGATGTCACTAACAGCGTTGGCGTCTCGTCTTGTTTCAAAGAGTTGGCCATCGTTCAACTATATAACGTTAGATAATTTGCTCAATCAATATTCTTTACCAGTTTTTGTCATTTCAAAACTGCGCATCAGTTTCTTTAAGGTGAATTGTTTTTTATATGTTACACTGTGCATTATACCACATTAACGACTAGATCATGTGTATCACGATTAACACAATTTTGATTTGGTTCTGAATATTTCCTACCCCACATCATCCTTGGCGATGTACTAGGGGAAAACATTTAATCATACAAACAATGATAATTATGGTTATCTTCATTGTATATGCTGCAGTGACGACGATGTGTTTTGTTTTGAAACCCAGCATAATGGAATCTTACCGAATGCCAATTAGTCCAGAGAATACAGCTACAATGTTTCTATCAACCAAACACTATTTATCTTTCCTTGTTTATAAGTATTCCAAGCGCATTTCCTAAAAACATTCTGTAGATTAAATTATTGTGAAAATATTTTATTTTGCCTTAACTTAATTTAGAAAGATTTCCTTTCTATTCTCTACGGATTAATCGATTGTTTATTCGGAGGTCGACAGTAAACTACATTTGACAGAAAAGGAAGGGATTCACATACATGCATGTACATGCATACATACATATATTTCAGCTGAGCTTGTTCAGCGTTTATGCACTACAAGAAACAACAGGGTATAAATGTATTAAGTTGTGGTTGTGCTTTCTTCTTTGAAACGCAATAAACCAGAGACGTAGCTGTTTTGTTTCACGACTTTCTGAATTCACACCAATCGATCGATTTATGTGTTGTGTGTCTTGTTTTTTAATTGTAAAGCTAACATATACTTGGCCCCGTATCGGAAATATATTCGGGAATCCGCAAAGTGTTCAATTTAATAGGTTCTAACGTACACGAAATGATGTTGCTTGAAAGATTCATGTCGCCAGGAATCTTCAATGATTCCAATATTTCCTTCGCCTCAGTTATCTGCTACGTCACGGTTGGGATATTATAAGTAAAATGAATTAAATTTTCCTGGTGTTCAAGCGAAATCCAGTGTTTTGATTGGTTCACTTATTGCGTTCATACTCCGATGAACCGAAAAAGGTTTAAGCCACGCCCATTTGACTGAACTACTTTCAGTTATAAACGTCAACATGAAGAAACCTTCAATTTCCCGTTTTGACGTTTAATAAATATCCCACATCATTTAAATAAACTTTTTATTGATGTATTTGATTGGTGTTAAATGTCTTACATGAAACCTCGTTAAACCACCCCATTAACTCCGCAGACACTGAACAAATTTTCCCTATTTACCCACAGATGGAATCGAACTTTAACGTGTGAATTGTTTTCCGTGGATCTTTTTCTCATTTTGCCTAAAATGCACTTTAAAGTGCGGCTACACAGCAGCTTCCATACTTTAAAGGACTTATTACAGGACCAACCCTAACTGTGTAATAAATATAATCGTCTTTCTGGTTATAAAGGTGAACAGGAGAATATGGAGACTATATCACGATGACGTATATTCTAATTTAATTTCCACTAATTTAGATACCACGGTTGAGAAGGTATTTTTGTATACTAAACCCATGAACAAAATTCTTGATAAATTATATTTTATATCGGAAAATCGTTTTCAAGAAACACTTTGGGACGAACACAGTATGTTGGCATTTTACATTTTAATTTTTTTTATTGTTTTAAGGTAAATTTAACCTGGATATATGTGTAAAGCAGTTAAATTACAAAACATAGCCACAATGTATTCTTTAGCATTGTATTCTGTTTTAACTTTGTTTAATTTGTTAGAACTTGTGACAGAACTCCTTCGTTTGTCCAATTGAAATTAAACAACGTCTATATGTTGTATCTTTTTGTAGGAAACTGAAAGTCTATTTCCAGTTGTATTTTCCAATTAAAATTCGCCTTTCAAATTCAATATTGCATACTTTTTTAATCGTGGAATATGAGAGTTTCTTAGTGAGTCAAACACGTTGTCCGTGACATGCCAATACATGATGCAAAGCAGCTGAAAAAGATGGTAACGCCCTAGTATCTCCCAGATTGATGAACTCAACAAATCTAGCTCACGCCTCTGGAATCCACGTTGATTTGTACTCTATTAAAGACAGGTTTGGAGCACAAATCAGGGAAGTACGATCTCAAGAGTTTGAGGCTAAACTCTCCAATAAAATGGAGTACATATGCTCTGCGTTGAACTGGCTTTGTTTTAAGGCAACCGTCAAGTGTCATAATATATTGGAATTGCTAGTGCAACCAACACTGGACGAATTTTCTAGCATTCGTGACAGGCGTTAGAAGCGCTCTCTTGAAATGTATTATGTGCTTAATAACCTCAACTGAATTTTCCGGAGGGTAGTTAAATCTCTAGATCCGCGCAATAAATTCTCCGCCTAGCTGGGTTGAGATATATTTGCTTATAGTCAATACTCTTACAATAAACTGTTTGACTATAGGATTCATCTGGTCGGATGTCAGCTCACCAATATAAGAGTATCGCATGATTGACGAGTTTCAATCCGTTAAAACGTCTACATTAAACTGCTAAGGACAACACGACTCACAATATTCTTTATGGTAATTTGGGAGGGTACCCACTTCAAACATCTGTCAGATGCAGAGTAGCAATCCTCTGGAATCGGATACTATTTTTAAAAAAGAATAATCGATTTGTGATAACAAAGCTATGAGATGTCAAGAATATACTTCAGCATAATCATGACTGACGAAAGATACTGTGGCCAGTTCCGATACCATGAGATGTATAGCCTGGTCAGCCGATATTTATAGTACATTATTGTAATAAATATTCGGGTAAATTATTACAAACCAGACACATGATAATCGTTTTCATGATCGATATGCTGAAATGAAAAATGTTATTTGTAAACAGGTCATAGTAAATAATTGGGTAATATATTACATACCAGATAAATGCTAATCGGTTTAACGATCCACGGGCTAAAATAACAAATATTTATTTTTAACCAAAAGATCTGTGCGCACTTCAAAATATTATTTTATGTAAATGTCCATACCTTTATAATGTTAACATTTAAGAGATAACGTTAATATTTGTTGAAGCATACAAAAGCTCGTCTTTGAAGATTGGTGGTGGGCTAGATGCTGTTTACAATTTCCATGGAAGCAAAAGAGATAATACATAGGATTAAAAAATAAATGTAAAATTTGACATTTATTCTGCTTTTTGCGTTATTGACTGACGAAAGCAACTTAAGATTTATCCCTTCAAATTGAACGGATCATGTTCGGAATACTCGTAAGCTCAGAGCCAGATGAGTTATCTAAAACTATCATCATTATTGCAGATAGGCTATTTTTATATGTTGTAGGATTTATGCAGTCGTTTTTCTGCTGGGTAATTAATTACCTCTGCGTTAAAGATCTCTGTCAATGATGTTTTTAAACAATGAACAGGTTGTACTTCACGCAATAAAAAAAATACAAAGCTATGACGGAGCGTCAAATATAATCTGAATATCGGAAGTAATTATTCGAGCAGCTGAAGGCTCTTGGAATAAGTTGCATTGAAACCCCGAACATAAATGTTTAATCATATTTAAACACCAGTTACACAAGCGCCATCGTGTAATATACGGAATTATATATACGTAATTTATCAGCTTTATAGGAAGCTATTACAGTTACACATAAATGGAAACTTCTAAAACCAGATCTGATTGGATTAAATGTTTTCTCCAACAAACCGAGCGTTCGGATTCCATTACCTCTGTTGACATATGAACCAGCTGTGAAATGTCTTAGAATAAAAGTATGCCCAATGTTATTTCTATAAAAATATCAATGTTCTGCCATCAAGTTTAATAAAAATTAAATCTGTGTTCAAATTACCCTTTTCGAAAAAGTACGAATATTTAAAATAAGTTATCCATAATTCTGCTCTCAAATTTCTGTACGATTAGAGAATATTCTTACTTTTAATTTTATTTCATGATTAAATATATGATTGCCTTGAACTTAGAATAGATAATTGTGATTGCTTGATTCTTGTTCCACCCATATTCAGTGGCCTTTTAACTATACTAGGGCGTGAACATTTGCACAATGGTTATTTTTGAAAAAAAATAATCAATTTTAAAACTTTACATTTTTTATCATCCTAGGCCATATAACAAAACGGGAAATAGAATCAACTGAATAGGACAGACAAAACTGATTTTAAAAAAGTTGCCCAACACATGGATTTAGGAGGCGAGTAAACGCTCATCCTTGCGTGAGGGCTGTACACCAGATACTGACTTTATCAATGCCTGTTTGTTGTTCACATACCATCGCCCAAAACGACATTTGGAATATACTTATGACTTTTTAACCACAATAGTTTTCAGGGGATGTACAACTGTCAATTTTTTACACATTTTCGATTAGGGCAACTTACTGTATTAAACATCAACCACGATCACTTGAAACCTGCACATGTCAAAGGGCATAATTCAACAATCCATTTTCTCACCACATTCTGACAATTTGGCTGAACAGAATGGAAAATCGTTATTTCCTAAAAATGGGAGAGGCGACAAACATTTATTCCATTTCGATAGGTATTATGTCAATCTAAGAAACACTCAATAATGCCAGAATCTGTCTTAACATAGTCTGTCTAAATGTTTGCCCCATGGCTGCGTCTCTCTTGCCAAAGGCAGTATGTTTTGAGCTTACATACATGTACATGTATGCTGTCGTACTTTGCGCCAGAAAAAAAAAAAATTTCTGTCCAAAATAGTAACCACCTGTAGCTGCTCCAGATTATTTTGATGTGTTTTACAGCTGGAATGGACGGCCCTCATATAAGTTAAATACCCTTGAACAGGGCGGTTTTACTTCATTTCTTACAACTTTCTAAACATACACTGCCAATGCGGGATCGTAAAATGCCATGAAGCTACTTTTAAAATTAAATACAACAATCACAACACAGAATTGGTGGAACGAAGTCGAATACCATGTACGTCACTAGTTTTTAAGCAAGAGTACTGACTTAATATTGTAGATATATAAAAGTATCGACAGCTCGGTATTTGATCTCGACAGTGTGTAAAGGTAAGAAGTAATCCTGAAGTACCCTGTCTGAATTAAGCTTTGGATTCGCAATGTTTCAACAAATCAGTGGGTATTTCTAAGTTATCGCCATCGTCTAAACTGTACTGAAAATACAAGAGCAATTTTGAACGAATTCGCTTACATTAGTGAGCATTGGTGACGGAAATTTACTGCACTGCCTTGAAATTTATGTTTTGCTTTATACAAGTAGTCTGTGGAATGAATGGATGGGTAGATGGATAACTAGATGATGTTTTTACACTAGGCGTTTTATACAAATATTAGGCGACTGAATGTAAACATAACACCCTCACATCGGCTTCTCATTCTACACACAGTATTCTGATAAAGGAGAATATGAAGGAAATAAGCTGTATTGGCTGCAAGAAAAATCAATATATTTGTTATATATTCTTGTAAAAGAGACCATTTGTGCAAAGCGTTTAAGGTTAAACTAAAATTACCTTAAATAAATAGCAGATTATCAGGCTTAATAGTTACTGTTACCCTAATACTTCAACTTGTATCTGGTGCCATATATCCGAAACACAATCTTTTAACATTTTCATGAAATGTGATTGGAGATGTAAGGGACTGTTTTGTAAGCAAATGTTTGTCTGGATAAGCCTTTCGTTGTGGCTTTATATCACCTAAAGAATTAGAATATTACAAAAAAATCTGTTTGATCTGCCAGTTTGATATATCACTTATAAGTATTAAACGCTAAAAGCTTACAGGTTGTAAATTATATATGTCTAATCATGTCTAATCATAAGTCAATGGTGTTTAGTTTGAATTGTCTCATTCATTGTCGTTGTATCAACATATGGTTCTGAATAAATATTCAACAGAAATGGATACATTGAGTACAGATATGAATTAAGCAATAATCTGAGACAAAAACACTTTTGAGGACACAAATTATCACAAACACAGACTGTCTCTATCAATAAACGTCACTTATATTATAAGTGTACAGGAGAGTATGTGATTTTAGTTTATATATTTGGTAATTTGATCGGTGTTTAACGTCATACTCAAAGGTATTTTATCTATATGACGACTGTACATACCCAATGACACAACGGGGATTCGAGCCCTCAACGGGTACAGTGAAGGGAACCAGCCGACGATCGCTCAATCAATTGAGTAACTGTACGGCCGAACGATTGTACCATATGTAATAGATTAAATTATAACCTGGCACCATATTTAGGCAACCCTCCGTATACACTAGATTGATTTGATTGATTGATTGATGTTTTTTTTCGCCACTTTATATCTTACGTATCAACAAAATGATACAAAACAAAAATATGATAAAATATATTAAAGATTATTAATATTTGACACTCGATCTCAAGGTGTTCCCACTCCATTTCAGCGAGGCGTCTCGTTCAGTCCGACATCATCCTCACTGAGAAGACAACGTCGGCAAGTCAGACGAGACGCCACACGGACTTTTCCTTTTTTTTAAATAAGAAACTTGATAAAAGCCTACAGATTTTGTGTTGTCTTTATATTTGTCCCAATCCAGACTTTATTATTTATTCTAAAACCTGCTATAGTGTTTCAGTTGCTGCTGAGATTTAGCGGTTTTTACGCGGTTACTGTCCGGTTTTTCGTCATACACTGGCAACGCAAAGTCGTCATATGTAAGTGAATCACCCGTCAACGGGACGTGAAACACTAATCAAATAAATACAATAGCGATACAATATTGTCCCATAACTTGTTCACTGTTAGGTACGATGAAGTCCACCTGTAAACCTTAATAACATGTACATGATTTTATACTGCCTATAAGGAGTAGCAAAAGTGAATATCTAAGGCTTGGCATTACTCGCTGCAGCCCCTTGGCTACGATAAAGTCCAGCTATGATATTATGGTGGAATCAATCATTTTTTATTCCGTAGGTAAAGGTATTATTTTTAGATAATAAAAGTACAGAAAACACAAAAATGAATGTGAGACACACAGCTCTTTTGCAAAATGGTGTTCTGAGTGTGTGTATAACTTTCAGTTTGTTTGTTTTGTTTTATTGGGGTTTTAAGCCGTAAATAAGGTTATTTCACTTATATGACAGCGTGTTAGCCCAATCTTTGAACGGCATCATAAACATCGACACTGGCAACGTCAAAATACACTTACAGGATAAATACAAGGGCACCACAACAAATCGGTTTCCTGGTGCCACTAAGCTCATAGAGCACGCGTGCACCAGGCGGATTGCACCCAACCACCCGCAAACTGTTTCATTAAATTATATAGACAAAAAGTCTGTATTTCATACAAAATTGTGGCATGGTTTGTAAACCTTTGATGTCGCTTTTACTTCAGGTAAGGATTTTTCTCAAAGATTAACATTGGCACTGCCTTGGGACAAATAATCACTATCTACAAAGTCCTAAGATCTGGATATACAATGGAGAGGCAGTTGTAAATGGATATGAGCTCATTTTTTCTTGTCCTTCCAGCCCTTGGACCGGTCGCCCAAAGGACGATTACAGATAAAAACACTTTGATCATTAACTGTGGATTATAGATAAAGCTTCAGTGTCATCAGTTCATCTAATCCCGATTTAAATTAATCAGCGCCAAGAGAAACTCGCCTTATACCCGGAGTACTGCAATCACTTACAATGCCTCATATTATGTAGGACAAACAAGAACATTGAAAGCGATACGGAACTCTTTCTTCTTTATGAACTTGACATTAATGAAGATATCCACAAAAGGGTGTAAACGCTTTTTTTATCACTAAACAAAACATCTGGTATTGGGCATAAACATCTGATAATACACACGCGAGCAAGGCCAGCACAATTGACACGGGTTTCTACCAAATTAATAGGTTAAGGAATTGTTAATAATTCAACTATTTGTCTGGAACGAAGGATCAACAGTTGATAATACACGTCCAACAAAGGTCGAGAGCATTAACAGTATAACATAAAACATACATGATGATTTATCGGCCTGAATTAGTCGATTTCCCTGTCCCAGTGTGATTACTTTTTATAAAAAATATATAGTAATGCCCTACTAGCCAGAGGCCCGAGTTGAATCCCGGTGGAGGCAAGCACAATTTCTTTCTGTACACTTATACAATCATATATATAAATACATACACATACGTTATGCGGTTGCATACAGTCTCTCCTTGTTATTCAACTATGTACAGGTGTAAATTAAAAGTGGTAGATCTGCACTGTTTAAACATGTTAATAGGTTAATAGTAAATGTGATAGCTTAGACCTTTACATCCTTTAAATTCATATGAGCGTATGCTGGTTGGTTAGTAACGATTATCGAATATTTTACGGGATTGCTGATCGCTTATGGTGTCCCCTCCCACAGGCAGTGTAGGTGTTTCTGCGATGTGTGCTTTGCCTAGGCCGTACGTAAACTTAATAATGCAAGCTGATGACAATCAATTTAAATCTAAAGAATAATTCTGCTCTTTTATATATATAATTATAAACAGTTTTCTATTAGATATACTTGATTTAGATTTATATTATTTAAATACATGAGTTATATTTTTGACCTTTGTTTTGCTAATGTTTTTCTTTGCGTTCTCCAAATCGAATACTGGGTGGTTTGGTAGGAGCCTCCTGTGCCCTGACACTCTGAACTAATGGCATCAAGAAGTCCTTTTGTCGTGGAGTCCTATTTGCTTCATGTAAATATATTGTCGTGTCTTCCGTGTTGCCAGCGCCTTCGATGGTGGTTTTCTTCAACGATTTAGCTGGCGTTCCGTAATATCAGTGAAATAACATAAAGTACTTCGTAAAAACCCAATAAATCAATCTGTCGTATGTGCTGTTTAGCGATAACCAATCAATCAGCAAATGTGTTCATTGTAATACTAGAAATACCCATTTTATTAAATGGACCTTCGTACCACAGGACCATATTTTCGGGCAAAAACACTATTATTGTGCTTAAGTCGGCTATAATAGTTATCGGCTCATGCATATACAATGTGGTATTTAGTTTCGCCGATTTAGTTCTCGTTTTATCGCACAATAAATTGTCATGGAAACGAGTGTCATTTTTATTTTGTATTAACCTGTCGAACATGACTACATTTAACATGTGCAGGAAAAAACACGTCCATTATAAAGCTGTATATACCATATGAAACACCTAAGACGATGTCTTCCGCTAAGTAAGAGTTGTATTCCGAATTACTCTACATTACAAATAAAGTGATCAAGGTTTGTCTGTTCAAATTACAGGTTTGAAGATGATTATGAAGCAACACAAACTTAATCGGCGTCATGTTAGAATCAGTTTTTAGCAGCAATTCGTTTTACATGATTTCTGAATAACTGTCGATTGATACCTCGATTTTTGCCTCATGCGCGTGGCGCCAAAGAGAACAAAGAACTGAAAAAGTGTTTTAAATTATCCGGGCTCTTAACATACTTGAAGTCATTTAGAGTGCATTCTGTGTTTAAAATAAAATCCTCTAATTGTTTCTTGTTTATGCTAAGAGTTATATCCACTTTGAAAGATTTTTCGTTCATATAACGGTAGTACCAGTATTATGAGTTCCTCAATCCCGGAATTTATTGAGAACATGCCGGGATAATGTGAATCCGGGACTAGTTTATCAGATGAAGACCCTGAACCAGACTGAGACTACAGCTTAGCGGCCGTTTGTCCTCTTAAGGAAGAAGTCATGTATTTATAAATCCTACGATTAAATCACAATAATTTTAGGAAATATATGGTATTAACATAGGATGTAAACAGATTTATCTTTATAGAGCATCTATACAAGTGATTATTACTTAACAAGGTACATGGGAACTTTTGAGCATTATGTGGTCGGCCATAGTACACTTTAGATGGCCTCTATGTTAAAATTTCGAATAACGAAATTACTGAATACGAATTTCGAGACGTTGATCAGGTTAAAGTGGTTTTACGTCGTACTTTAAATTATTTCCCTCATGTGACGGCTTGTCTGCCGAAAAGGTGAAGGTAACCATTCTAAAAGACACTGACAACACACAGACGCATCGCTACATGGACAGGGCCGAAAAAAGATCGGCCTCCTGATGCTCCTTTGCTCAAAAAGAACCCGAAAGTTCCCGTCAACAAATCACGATGTCGAACAAATGATTTTGGGTCAATATATGCGGTCCATGGCCTAGTGTGCGGCGATCGCCCTGGTGTGCTTTATTGGCATGTCTTTAGGCTGTGAGGCAACAATTATCAGGAAACTTTGTAAGAAATGCTTCTAGAGCATGAAATAACAATTTCCCAAGCCTGGAAACGCCACTGAGTATCAGGTCAATTAAGCATATGCCCCAGTGTAAGATGGTTAAGTAAGTACAAAGCATACATGTATACGTCTAATTAAAGAAATCATAACTTGTTTAAGCGGCAATTAGAAGCTGGTTAAATACCCCTACTATAATAGCAAATCCTTCGACCGTCAAAAGGGCCATATCAAAGGACCATGAAAGCTCAGATTTCGAGCTAATTAAACTAAAAAAGGCATCTATATTTTTCGTTTAACTGTTATTAACTTAGTTGGTTGAGTTTAATTTGTTTATTTTTACATGGTCTCTTGCATTGTTGAGTCAATCGACATATGCCGTGTTTAGGTTATGGACAAAGGATTATACTACTAAGAAAACAAAAATTACTGTCACGCAATCATTTAAAATTTTTCTCAAACCAGTACTTCAGTTT
>JAVFBZ010202447.1:0-13673 GCA_032466195.1 Katharina tunicata | reverse complement strand
TATAGCATCTTATGGGATAACTTGCACAATGGGACGGGTGATTGCTGGCCATGAAATGTGACTTGGTGCTATATCGAATTGATCATCTCCATGTTGCAAGTTTCACCTTTGTAGTTCAGGATATAGCATCTTATGGGATTATGTGCACAATGGGGTGGAAAATTGTTGACCATGAAATTTGACTGGGTGCTATATAAAATTAGTGTCTCCTTTCTGCAAGTTCCAATTTTGTAGTTCAAGGACACAACCATCTTATAGGATTGTGATCAGAATTGGACGGATGCTTGCTGGTCAGGAAATGTAACTGCGTGTGATATCGAATTGGGTTTTCTCCATTCTGCAAGTTCCAATTTTGTAGTTTAGGGAGATACCATCGTATGGGTTTTGAGCACAATCGGACGGATGATTGCTGTTATACCGCTTTATATGAATGTATTCAGCTTAGGTACGAGTGGCAATGAAAGGAAAAACACATAATGTGATGTAGTGAGCTTATACTTAACCATATTTCCGCATGCCAATCAGTGAATAAATGCCCCTTACGTGAAGAAACAATTATTATTCATTCATTGGGCGAGAAAAACGTTTATGTCGTCATGATCTAAATAAAAACATCGTGAGTCATTGGTTGCGTAAGCCTTCTTCAAGAAAAAATTTTCCTCGAATTTAAATAGGTTCCGGCTTAGATCAATATTTGGGCTTGTCATTTGACTGGAGGCCATGCGACAGCATTTTTTGGCTAGCTCTGCACCAAGGATATACATTTTACAAGTGCGTGACCTAAAATAAATGCTACTTTTCTGTAATAATGATATGCTGTCTACGCATTATCGCTGTTCCAGTTAGTAAGAATGTAAACTAAGGTTTAAAACGCTAACCAAACAAACGAATAGTTAACGACGTGTTTTCCTGAGCAATACAGAAGAGATCTCTGATAAATGTTGAGCCGAGAGCAATAACATTTTATCTATTGTTGCGGTTTTAGTGTTAACTACTGTCAGTGAGGAGCATACACTGTTTACGGTTTTCTTGTACCTTGCGCGTTATTGCATATTGGTAGCTTGCGTAACGCCGCTCTACCTTTAATACGATCACGACTTTTATTCATCCAAACCGAGATACCTTCAGGTCACGCGAGAGCAGCGACCCAGTTACACAACATAATGTATCGACCAATCAGGACTCGGCTGTTAACACGGTGCGTAAATAGCTGATGTAATTGCGTAAGGACTATATTGCTTCTTCAATTCAAATCACACCTTTCGCCGAGGCAGGACTAATTCTGTCTCTGTAAAGACGAACTTTGATCCGTCTGGTAGATTGATAGTCACAAGTCATGGTTTTACAAGACGAAACTCACCTGAGAATGGCCGTAAGTATCGTATAATTTAGTTCAGTTTATAGTTGGTACCATTAAGTATATTCTACCAATACCAGACAGCCTGCCTCGTGGTTGAGCAGAAGGCCTGAAGGTACTTGTTAAACTAGCAATATTAAACATAGTAGTGGGCTAGCATCAGCTTGAAAAATTACCTTTACATAAACTGGTCCAATTTGTGTTACTAAAGACATGTTAAAAGAATAAATTCCCGTCCAGCACAAGCCGTCCAACTCCTGGTTAAGAAACAGGAAAATGCCAACCAAAGTCCAACATTGTAGGCCTACCTAAACACCTGGTTTATACAAAAATACACTGCGTGTATATGTATATTCGCAAAAAATATTCACATGCTGTCTTACATGTATATGACAAAGAAATGCTCTATGTGTATTTCGTTAATAAGCTTTTAGCGAAATTAAAGCGATATTGAAAACGCGAAGGGCTGACAGACTAGAAATAAGCAATCCAGTTGGTTTCTTTTTAGCAATGCAGGTGTTCGTCATCGTACGTCTAGGTTTGTTTTTATTTTGCTTTGATATCACAGTGTGATTTGTCAAAATTATAATTATATTTGTGCTCTACCTTTGTTTTCAGTGAGAGAAACACACCATTTTATATGGTCTCTTTAAACTATCTGCGTTGCGCAATTTCGTTAGTCGCCTTATTTACATTCGGTAATTATATAAAGGTCATTCTATATTTGCAGAGACATATCCCATATAGCTTAAAGAGTACCGAATAACTGTAAACTAATAAACACGCTCATGTTCGTAATTATCGCAAATATATATGCGTACTATTAGTTGATATTCGTGAATGTCAGGTGACATTGTTCGCTGATAGTCAACCAGAGAGTCCGTTATCGATCAACATGTTTACTTGGCATTACACAAGAGATCTCTTTTGACCTTGAACTGGCCTAATAAAACTGGGAGGTTACCTAACAATGTCAGGTTATAGCGTAGGGATTGACCTACTTTTTACAGCATGTTGTTTACTCCACTGGCTGTGTTAAAACGACACTGACGTAAGCGCTCTTAAAATAGATATGATAAAACGTTTGAGTATTGGCCTGAAAGGAAGTGTGATCATCCCAAGCAACTAATAATCTAAAAAAGGTTATTAACCTTAATGGACGTTGTTGTATAATGGACAACACCTCACTTCTCATCCCAAGCTCCACCCACCCACCAAATAAAAAATACAAATATTTCGCTGAAGATATAAAGACATTTATTGACCCGAAAGTAATACGTGACTATTCTTAACGGTGCCATTTTTTGGTAAAATGTTGCGTGATCAATAAAGCGGTCGAAACAAAAACCGGAAGTTTATACGCTAAATAGAATTATTCTACCAAAGAACTGGGGATGTTTGGCTGCCAAGAAAGACATTGACAAAGTGTAATATTCTTTGACTGAAAAAACAGTTATCAGTTTCAATCCCGCACAGTGATCATTAATCAGTCAGCAAAGATATGCGAGTACCTACAGTTAAGGCTCAGTTCGTCTTTGAAATTCCCGTTGATCCATCGTGTCACATGAAACGTCAAATCTTGTTCCAGGATAAGGACTAGCCTGACACCGAACCCTAAACATATCCCAAAAGTTTATCTAAACTCAAAAGGTCACGCCGTACCGCATCAATATTACCGGAATTGACTATTAGATCGAAAAGGTATTCTAGAATAGATACCGCTATGGAGCGGTTTGACAATACTCGTCAACAACAAAAAGGACAAAAAACACTTTGTACATTCTGAAAATGTAATTTGAACGTCCAGAGATTATCATATAAGCTTTCGGATATAATCTTAATCTATTATCCGAAAAAGCAAAAGCCTTCGGATATTATCTTAATCTATCAGCAGAAAAAAAGCAAAAGCTTATTGATATTATCTTAATCCATGACCAAAATTGACAAAAGATTTCGCCAATTTTGATGATGGGGTTGGATAAGCTTTTGACTTCTTTGAATGTAGAAAGTGTTTTTGTCGTTTTGTTTTTTGAACGAAAAGAAATTAATTCCCTGCCTTGAACTGGGTATGTCCATCATCACACAAAAACACGCCTGTCACGCATAGTTTGATTCTCCCGTATGTTTGTTTAGCATATAGTTTTTCTCGATACTTTTATTGAATGAATACCTGATTTGCACTAGTATTTAAAACGTTTCTTTGTGCATCTCACGGTACGATGAAATAATGACAAGATTAAAATAACCCATTACTGTATGACAGTTACTTTAATGTCATACGTGTTGAATGATTATTAAATTTCAGTTGCGTATTGTCCTTGGGATTTGTAGAGGAAATTGCATAAAGTGGATATGGAAATTAGCTTTCGACGTTTGTACGTTAAATATGTATGTTAATCGGCTTAAGGCATCTTTACTTACGTTGCAACCATAAGCTGATGTGGTAGGCACTTGTGATAGGTGAAATGTGAGTTGCGGTTAAATCATATATTTGTTACCTACAATCATGAAATTTGCTATACTTACCCTACAGCAGCGCATTACTTTTATTCTCCATTATGACGATTTCGTACTTTTTGTATATTTTCAGATTGCCTGTGATGGTTCCCAACCTTATAATGGCATACTAATGGAAAGCGCTGTGCCTAACAAACAGCTTCGAATGGCAACAAAGGAACCAGTCCGACCTTCAAGTGACGAGGAATCCAGAGATTCGCAGTCAAGAGATACCTCGCTCAAAAATGGCAAGCAGCCGCCTGCCAGGGAATCCAGTAACTCGGGGTACTATTCAGTGTCACAGAGAATATCACAAGATGAACCCATGTCCAACTCAGACGACGAGGAAGGGACCTATATGACTGGACCCTCAGGTAGGCTAGAATACATCCCCTCAAGGAAACAACGGGAGTTTATACCAGAGAACAAGAAAGATATCCAGTATTGGGAGAAGCGTAGAAAAAATAACGAGGCCGCTAGAAGATCCAGAGAAAAACGTCGCATGCACGATTTGACACTAGAGAACCGAATTATCGAATTGACGAAAGAAAACTACCAACTCAAAACGGAACTGATCACGGTGAAGAGAAAGTATGGCTTAAATCTTGAGGAACCCGTGACCATGGGATCCAACGAATCAGTCCATCGCAATGATCCTCCATCCTCGGTACAGCAACACAACGCAATCAACCCTTCCCATTCCATGGTTTCAGCCTCAGGTCCTGTCACTGTGAGCAACAGCCATAGAGACCAACCAACTCCTCAACATTTATACGCAGTTGGAAGAGGTGTACCTATGGCTATGCCCATGGCTGCAATGGTGCAGCCTTCTGCAGTCAATCACCCAGGAATTCCCGTTTTTATGTCACCGTTAACTACCTCTTCATCTCAGATGTACACACCCAGCATTACTTCTCATCCTCACTTATCTAAGGGGGCAGCATCCTTAACTCCATCTACGTCGGCAGCATTTAGAGCCTCATCCTCAGCAGCTGAAGAGACTGGTAAGGGAAAGGAACATTTGGAAAGCTCTACCTCTGACTATAGTGCCCATCACAGGCCTTCTACAGTTACTTCAAATTTCCAGTCACCAGCAGAAGATAAACCTCACCCAAATATTAATCTCAGTCAAATTCCACCTTTAACTCGAGTTCGGTCAAATTTTTACGACAGCAGTAACGACAGCAGGGATAGTTCAGATCAAGAGTATTCTCCCCGCCCACTTGAGCTGACTTTAAAGCGGGACATAGATTCGTCTACCTCATCAGATACCTCAACAAGGAACACAGACTTCCCAACTGGACAAAGTCCTATCTCTAAAGTTCAATATGCCATGGCCTTACCTCACAAACTTCGTCATAAAATTCCGTCTCATGATTCGCATGGGAGAGCATCCGGCTTATCGTACTTCAGCCCTTGTAATAATGGATTGGCGCAGCTGTCAGAAATCGCCCTAGCACATGCCAATCCTTTATCATTGGTAAAGCCAAATCTTACTGGCTCCTTAGAGTCTAGTTACTACGACCGACGCATGGAAAGCGAAGGAGAAAACGAGTCATTGGATCCTTTGGACCCAAAACTCCTCGACCCAAAGTATCTGGAACGTCGACGACGAAATAACGAGGCTGCCCGAAAATGTCGAGAAAATCGAAAGGCCTTAACTCGCCTTAGAGAAGCTAAGTCAACCATCCTTGAAACTGAAAACGGAAAACTAAGAAACGAATTATCGATTCTCCAAGACGAAATGAAACAGTTAAAGGAACTGGTTGAACAGAAACGACAAAGGAAAGAACACAGAGCAAAGAAAGACGATCGTTAAACCCCAGAACTTTGAGGCATACAAGTATCTACCTCTAACAACTGCGTATATTTTTTGTAAATAATTACATGTGTTGCTGTGGTACTGTTTGGACCGATCTCAAACTGTAATACATGATATGTATGTCACTATTTAAAATTTTCAGGTATTCCGAATTGACACTGTTTCACATGTCAGCAAATGCTGTCAAAATCGTCAGTAATTCGGTTTGTCTGGTTATCGAGAATTGCTAGCGATGAACTTATGCTCAAATTAACGGATGCTGGACTTGGAATGGAAAAGTCATTCCGACGTTTTATCATAGGACTTTGGAACACAAGTGCAGGGATCTTTGTACATAGACAGTGAATGCCGTTTAGGATATGCTGGGGTCACTATATACCTATAGTTCTATATATACAAATATATATCTATACACACGTTGTAAATTACCTCAATTTGCTGTACACCTCTTTCACCAGAAGTTTATTTTCAGATATTTTCTGCCATTTGTATTCGTAGAAACCTTCAAATTGTATTTTTATCTTTGGGTTTTTGTTTTGTTCCTTAAAGTGCATACACTAATTGCTGGGCATGTAGTACCAATGAGGCAAAAAAATATGTGTGTATTTTCATTTCATAAACTTTTTTTTGTTTTACCTCTTTGGACGGCAGGACTGCTGTTTCAATGCAAACAATGGGAATGTTTTTTCTTTATATCTTTACATTATCTACCTTTAAAACTTCTAGAGCGGCGTTTACAGTGGAGCGGCGTTTACATGGGTCCGGCCTGTTCGCCAATCCAATTTTCATTTCTTTTTTAAAGAAAATATTGTTTAAACCAAAACTTCTGGAACAGTGGTAAAAAAAGGCTTCATTAATTTTTGGTGAAGTTTCAATTGCAAATTTTAGTTGGATTTTGTTTTCGTGATTTGACTGAAAATTGCGGTAAATATGGACTAGATTGTTGTCTTGTTATAATGGACCAGCATCTGTAGGAGGACACATGCTGTCGTATGTGAAAGGTGGCGATGGACCCAAACTGATCAAATTGATCTTCGTTACTATTAACATGTTCTTTGTGATGTATGTGTTACGCAAACGCGGCCTTGTTCTGCTATTAGACTTTAAATGCCTTATTACTTGTTTTAAGATTTTCCAATTAATTGATGTGATTTTAAAGGGGAAGGAAACGAACAAAGAAAGTTACACTGATGTTATTCACCATATAAAGATGATAACAAAACTGCTACTACAGATTTTGTAAGAGTTCTCGTTTTCCATTGAGAAACACTTAAATTGTTGATACTGCGAGTAAAATGTATCGTGTACTTTTTGTGCTCATGTCACTGAAGTAAATATATATTTAAATTTTGTGAATTTGTTGTGTATAACTTTATACTGTATTTTTGTATAATTTCTGTTTTGCTTGGTTTAAATTTTTAGTAATGTAGAGTATTTTTATGTGCTAAAACTACATAGATAACACATGGCATAAAATGTCCACCTCACAGGTTAATAACAGTATCAACACTTTAAGTGCCTGTCGGTTGAAAACGAGGAATGCTATCGAAAAGCTAATAGCAATTTATTAACAACTAGGTAAGGTCTTTAGTTTTACTACGGCTTTGTTTTTTGTTTCATACCCTTTGAAGATTGATGTTGTTGTTATTGATGTAGTGCATTCGTAAAGTGCTTGACGTTGTGTGGTTTCACCTCTTACGTCTATATCTTTCTATTGTAATCGTTTTCACAAAGAAATGAATCAGTGCTATTATATATATTATGTGCCATTTATTTTGGAGCAAGCCTATATCCTATTGGATTATTTTTACTTCATATGTTTTTCTCTCGTTTTAATATAGTTTTTAAAATGTATTATCATTTTCCAAATAAAGGACACATTTTATTAATAGTGCCATATGTATAAAAAAAAATAGTGCTTATCACGATTTTCTGTAGTGCCATATGTATAAAAGATAGTGCTCTGCTAAACGACTTTTAATTTGATAGGTGCTTATTTTTTTAAACAAATTTTTTATCTGAAACATAATTATGTGTAATAATGGTCATGTTTCCTCGCAATCGAACACCTTCACCCCTCCAAAAGTGTAAAAGTATACTTCTCTTTACCTTTTGTTTTTGCAGAGTTATTGGCTGCATTAATTGATTAGGAATTGAGCTCATGCACAGCGCTCATAATGTCTGTCTCTAGGGTCCACAGTTAAAAGAAAGATACGCGGTTCACAGGCCACCTTGCACTGGAATTGCTTTTAGTTTTTAAGATTAATTTAGACTTCTCGAATTTAGTACTGTGTTTCTTTTGTTTGAAATCACTGAATTGCTGTCCATGTAATGAATACTCTTATGAAAGATTCCACTTTGACCTAAAATGACCTTTAACCTAATGAGACGACAGGAACGCCACTGGCCATCAATTTGATTAAAATAGCTCATTTCACCCTCCTGGAGGTAGTTGCGTTGGAAAAAAAATTATTATTGAATTGTCACAAATGCCATCATTTTATATGACATTTGATTTGGCCCATTGTTTATTCGGGCATTTTTCTTTGAACATAATTTCTTTTTTTAACTTCATCTTAGGCCAGTAAACCAGTACATCATAGCTTTATACTATTATTACTTATCTTAGAACGACGAATATATTTGTCTGAATACCTCCATATAGTTTTGTTATGTAATATTATTGTCGAATGCTGTTGTAAAATTTATGAAAGTGTGTACGGACCAACCGTACATATCCTGGAAAGATGTTGATAAATTTGGACTATTATTCATTGGGCGAATATGTTTCTTCACATTTAAAATAATACTTTTCTCAGGATAACCAGTGGCTGTTTTGAGCTAAACATATAACTCTAATTGAACGTTAAAAAGATTGAGAGAAAGCTAAATTTTTTCAAAATCTTGTTTGGAAAAAAAAACAAGCGAGAATGTCTCTTTTTACAAAAACTCAGGTATCTTCATCAGATAACAGATAATAATAAATATAATAGACTTGAACAGTTTTATATATCGTCAAAATGTATATTTTATTTATTTTGTGTTCTGCATACCTAATAACGACCCCCTGTCCCTCACGCTGAGCTTAATCATTGTCACCTCAAGAAGAAAATTATTGTCAGCAAATATTATTGTTTCCTTTTTTAAATGAATTATACGGGATTTCGTTTTCTCTACCTCAAACTCTTTGTATATACAACTAGACTTCATTGTTTCCCCTATGGTGGTTTTAATTAGACAATAAGAACACTGTTACAACTCAATGTACCCTTCAGCCTAACCACTATAGTGGGACGGGGACATACAAATGCTTTCTGTCTGTCTGTCCGTCCACCTGCCTGTCCGTCCTTCACATGTTAACGCGATTATTTAAAACAAATTCACTGATTAACTGCAAACTTCGATTAAAGCCTGTTAAATTATAGATTCTGTTAAATTCCAACAAAGTCCGTGCAACAATATGGCAGCTCGCTCAGCCTGGTATTTGTTTGAGGTGTTAGACTTATATTGGTTGTTTTCTGATTTAAAAAAAATAACATTCGTTTTGTTGCTTTGAAATTGTTAGATTGGGTTGTGAACTATATTATTTGAAAGTCAAAGTCATTTCACCAAACTCTATTCAGCAATAGTTACAATATCAATCAAAGTGTCAGTTCAGGCGTATCTATTGTTAACAGAAGGACTTTAAATAAAATTCAGCTGTTTCTCTTTAAGCTTGAAACTAAGCTTTCTTCAGCCCAGACAAAGACGGATTGGATTTCATTTCACCACACTTAGGCCACCAATATGGCTGCCCTTACGTTTTCTCTAATTTACATCAAGTTCGGAATGTATCTTCCTTAAATTAAGACATATATATTTACACACCTGATTTTGAAAAACAAAAACTTAAACAAACAAATAATCGCGTTAAACACTGTATAACTTAAGACATAATTCACTGATTAACTTTAGTTTTGAAATTCAGCTATTTTATATCTATTGAGTTGGATCGTGTTCAAAATAAGCGCTTGGTGGGGGGCCTGCATGTCGTTCAGCCTGGTATTTGTTTGAAGTGTTAGACTTATATTGGTTGTTCTCTGATTTTCAAAAAATAACATTCGTTTTGTTGCTTTGAAATTGTTAGATTTATAATACTGACATATTGTATCATAAATATATAAAAATTGATGTAAATCAGTAGCATACCTTATTAATTTGTTAAAACTAATATATTGCGGGGACAGAAATGGTTTTACCTCGTTACGAATATCTTTCCATTGAACGTTATGTTAGAAATTCCTTGATATCATCTCTTTTGTATCTGTTAAACTTTGCGTTTTTAATAAAAAGTGAAGCCTATCTTTTGTCTTTATTAGAACTGTTGTTTACAGGAACATATTTACTGACAAAATATATAACGATACGTTATATATTATCTTTGCCACGGGTGGAAATTTTCTGTTGTCATATAAGCCTTATCATTCTTGTTTCTGCTTGGAATCAGCCTCTCTCATTTCTAGTCCTATAGATACGGTAGGGATCATGTTATCGACTGTTTAGATACAATAGACCTTTCAGTGTTAAATGTTTTTTTAACTGATAACCACATTCGAGGTAATCCCTAATTGGTCTGCTAATCTCCTTTGCTTAATATATGTTACCATGTATGTTCAGTTGGTTGTAGGCTCGTGCTGTCAAGTAGATACCTGTAGCGTGTCTGTGTATATATGTATATCTTATATATTATGTCCTTCACAAATGCTTATAAATCTCGATTTTTTTCGTGTTTTCATATTAATGGCTTTTCATCATAACGACTTTCAGCTCAGGACTCTGGTGGTCACTATGACTATATTTAAAAAAAAAACTGGTATCAATAAACTACCTCTGTACCTGTTGATTCTTTGTTCTTGTATTTACCTTATTTACTAATTGCATATTTACTTTAAGAATTAAATAATAGTCATTTGATTCTTTTTATTTGTTTTTATTTTCACATTGAAATTTATTTATAAATTTTCTAGGATTTTAACGTGGGTATTTCACAAACATGAATGTCGACTGGGAAAAGTAGGTGTATAGTGGAAAACTGAGATACAAAAATATGGATGAACTATCTTTATATTTTCTAAATGGGTATTTTTTTAAAAAATAATTAATGTTTATTTTCTTTCGCTTGACCTATACAGTTCCATTCTAGGCTTATTTCAGTTATATAGCGATAAAGCAGGTTATTCGTGAAGAACCATCAAGAAACCTCGAATTTAATGTCTTCAACTACGCATAAAGCAGTGGTTTTTGATGGAGAGGCAGAGTGAGGAAAGTATATATTTCGATTTTACATTCATCCTGTCATACTTAGCACTGGGTGAACATCATCTTTTAAACAGAGCTAATACTTAAAGAGACTTCGCATTTTGTGGACGTGTTACTTGTTGCTGCCTTCTGCTAGATGTACTTGTGAAATGTACTTGAATTGGGGCTTGAAACTCCCACCAAAAAGTATGTACAAGTGGAGCAGACAGGTGACGCTTTGCTGAAGACCAGCAATGTCAAAATCGAGCAACAATGACATTCAAACAGCCATTTAAAAAATAAAAGAAAACAATCTAACGCTTATACGCACTTCTGACAAGATAATCATCAATCTCAACAATGTTAAAATACTACGTGCCTTCGTGTAAAATTATATGAATGGTTGAACTGATTTCCTAGTTGATGTTTTCAAGCAGGAATTTTAAAGGGAAGTAATCGAAAACGAATGCAATGATTTATCTCCCCTTATTGGTGTGATTGTTTTTGGCGCAGAACTGTTCGTATGACTGTCTGTTGCAACCGGACAAAAACATGCCAAAATGGAACGTCTTTTTCTCGTCTAATATACAGATTTACATTCCCAAAGGATACAATGAGTGGTTTGGCCGAAGACTTCAGTGGTATCTGAGTTAAAAGGCACCAAGACGCCGATTTGATGTTGTGTCCTGTGTCACGTCCTGTAATTGTATTGTTGGTGTCTTCTGAATCGTCAGCGTTGTTTATGGTGGATTCCACCCTCCTTGGACTGGCACACCGTCATATGAGTGAAATAAGTGAAAGTACGAGGTAAAACCCCAACCAAAAAACAAACAAATGCCAATGGATACAAAAGCTGATGGCTTAGGAATGTTTTCAATTTGGTGTAAGAATACGACAGAGTTGATTACTTGCTTGATCGAGATTTTACACTCAATTTAAGGTTATTTCACTTAAATGACGGCGTGCTAGCCCAACGGGTGCAAGAAACCACCTTAAGCGACGCCATCAACACAGAGGACGCCACAATACATTTGCAGGACAAAAAACTACACCACAACAGATCGGCTTCCTTAGCTCAGAGAGCACAAGGGCACAGGATGATTCCACCCAACCTCCCACCGTGGTAGAATTAATTGCAACAAAAATAAACCATTTTTAATTGGGATATTTGTTTGTTTTGATTTTATTTTCACCAGTTACGGGTATATAATGAAGAGGTAAGTCTTTTGTAACTCAGTTAAGATGTGGGTAAATATGTTATTGAAATACACTGATCAAATGAGTAGACAAATGGCTTTGGCGAAAGCTTAAAGGTTAAAATACAACTGTGCAACTGGCATTGCCATTTAACTAAAGATTTCAATGTGGTGGCGTGGTCTTTTGCATCCAATCATCCAACCAACGGTATATTACAAGACCTTGAAAAGACCAACTGTATAAATTACCCATTTCATTTAAGTCAGGAGTGGACATCAATTGTTCGTTAAATAGTCCAGTCAAGCAGTTCATCACCAATAATAGTTATTTGCCTGAAGTAGATTGACACTTGACATTTGTTTTTATCGGTTTGACGATAAACCTACTTTAGAACAAAGTCAGCTCCATTTGTTCGTCAGGTAAACATACTACAAGTAGTTGGATTATTGCTGGTCATGGTTAGTATTCTACAACAGAACGAGGCGTAATTCGATTGCAGAGTGTTACTTCTCTTTCATAGAACTCTCGGCTGAGTAATGGACTGTTACTGCATGCAAGTTAGTTTCATCTAACTGTTATCTGCTTTTGTAGTACTTACATCAAAGTTAACATCTAGTAACATTTAGTCAGAAACCTAATCAAACAAACAAACCGTACCTTAATGTTATTTCACTCAGATGTCGAAATATCAGCCCATACAGAATACGCCGCGATACATATACAGGACAAAAAATCAGGATACCACAACAAATCTACTTCTTGATGCGCCTCATCTCAGTGAGCACCAGGACACAGGAGACTCCCACACAACCACCTGCAGAATGGATATGGAATGATTACGACCATCCTCAACTCTATTTCTAAACGGAAACAGCAAATCGTCTGTGCGCTATAGAAAGGTCGGTAACACATCGTTGTCATGTGTTCTTTGTTGTTGCATTTTTCTAGCTCATGCCAATCCTCTGTCATAGGTAAAGCCAAATCTTGGTGGCTCCTTAGAGTCTTGTTACTACGACCGACGCATGGAAATCGAAGGAGACATTGGTACCCTAAGACCAAAACTACTCGTCCCCAAGTGTCTGGAACGTCAAAGACAAAACAACGAGACTGCCCAAAAATGTCGAGAAAATAGAAATGCCTTAACTCGCCTCAGAGAAGCTAAGTCAACCATCCTTGAAACTGAAAACTAAAAACCGAGAAACGAAATATCGATTCTTCAAAACGAAATGAAACAGTTAAAGGAACGGGCTGAACAGAAACAAGTGAAAACAAAAAAACACAGAGAAAAGTAAGACAATCGTTAAACCCCAGAACTTTGAGGCATAAAAGTATCTACCTCTAATAACTGCGTATATTTTTTGTAAATAATTACATGTGTTGCTGTGGTACTGTTTGGACCGACCTCAAATTGTAATACATGATATACTCTGTCAAAAAAGAAACGCACAGGTGAAATGTCACAAGAAAGTGTTGAATTTTTAAAAAATATCGTTTCTTGTGTACAATGGCCATGGATGATTATGT
>JAVFBZ010202436.1:0-13674 GCA_032466195.1 Katharina tunicata | reverse complement strand
AAGAAAATGCACGTTTTATTTTAAGAACTATATTCGACCCTAACAAAACGGAAGTTGTAATAGGGGTCTTATTCCATGTAGGCGACTTATGGAAGCTACTTACAACTTTGGCACAAGAAGTGAATGTGTCATTGCTGAAAATAGACACAGTAACGGTGTGCCCCTGTCGACATATAGGGTGGGAACGTAACTGGTTTATAAGGCAACCGGTGGCTGCGGTGTCGCGGGGTGTTTTTTTACGAGGTTTCTTTCCGTTTTTTTTAATTATTCATTAAAATAGCTGTGCACCCACAACACACGCCTATTAATAGATAAATAAATCTGTGTTCGACTATATGCTTGATTGTGTTGCTATCTGGAGACTTTTGCGCACTATTGAAGGTCATTATAGACTTATATTACAGTATGAATGATGCCGTTAACCAGCCCGGTGTGTATCCACTGGAAAGCCGAAGACGAGCTCTTATATATATGTTGGGCTTCTTGTGAAGATTTATATTGGAAATAGTTTTGTGTCGTTACGAAAGTGACCGTTAACAGTATTTTCGTGTTTTGGGATAACACTTTCTGATTCTGAACAGATTCTAGTTCAGAACAATTTGTAGACCGCGAATCGAACCCATGATAATCAGAGTCTGGGGCCGAATCGTCAGCAGTGGACGCCCACCAGCTAGACCTCTCTTCTATCCTGTCTTCTATTTATATTATTTTATTATTGGAGAAGGTAACAACATGGAAATTAATGTCTGGTTACTGACTTTCAAAATTGATTACTACTCAAAAACATTTCATAACACAACTCACCTTATCACCAGTGAAAGTATATTCTATATATGACACACCGATAAATGAAAACTATGAAATAATAAAGATAATTTTTAAACGGAAATCTCGATTAATGTCGAAATTATTTGGCGGTTCGGAATAACTTCAAATAAATGGTGTTCAATTATCACAGAAAAGGGTTGCTACAAAACATTTTTTCAGTATTTTAAATCCGCCTGAAGCGCTTCGGAGCTCTATTTAAGCTAGTCTAATAATAGTGTTTGTTTCGGTGTAGATACAAAGTTAGAGGGGGCCCACAGTCCTGTTAAACGCCAAGAGCAGCTACGATTTGGCAATGGTCAGATTATGCAAACGACTGTCTGACTATCTTGCTCCTGACGAGATGGATTTGTTGTGTGTGATCATCACTAAGCTGTCAATTTGATATTTGCATTGGCATGTTCTAAGCTTTTTACGCAACTGTGTGGTTGCATTGGAGATAGAATTGTTGTTTTCCATTTTCAGTCGACATCACAAGCAACCAATGTCTGTTAATGTGAATTTGTGCACCGGTTACTGTACAAAACAAAACAGACAACGAGCGCCACCCGGACTATTAAATATAAACTAGAGGAAATGTCCATAGGTGAATACTCACACGCAGAAGTGAGGAATATAATATAAGATTTCATCAAGAGTGACAAAATATTATAATTTATTGAGAGTCATATTAGTGAAATACCCCTGAGCATAACGCCTAAACACCAATCAGTCAAACAAATAAATAAATAACAACTTTTACCAGAAGACGTATTTGGTGACATTCTGTGGAACTATTATATTTTCATTGGAGACTGGAGAAGGTTCACAACATGGAAATTTATGTCTGACTACAGACTATCAAAATTGATTTATCAGAAATTTATTCAAATATTGAATGGTTACGTAGAAGGGACCAGGTAAAGACCTTTAATAGCACAACAACTCTAAAAAACATATAGAGGATATAGAGGAAATTACATTTGTGGCTTTCATCGTTGAAAGTAGAATTATCTTGATAAATTAACATCTATATATGACACAACGATAACAGAATCGTAACAAAAATACAATAATATGGGAAACTTAAATATAGATTATAAACGAAGAAATAATCTGCCGTAGAAATCGAGCATAATTCACAGGGCCAAATAGGAAAATACAATGGTTGGGAAGCGAAGCTATTGAGATAGAAACGTTAGATATTTGAAGGACCAAAAGTTAGATGGAAACTACAAATGGATCACAGGAGACCTTCTGACTTACACTTTCGCTACTTTGTTGAATACATATAGATTTCAGCTGATTTTTGATTGACGATTCCATCATACCGTATAGTATTACGCTGTACTTCAGGTTTTTTCACTCTTATGACGTCGTGCCAGGTCAAACTGTGAAGGACACCATCCCAGATGACGCTGGCAACGCAGAATGCACCACAGTTCATTTTCAGGATGAAAAACAGGACACATAAACAAAAAAGCTTCCTGATCCCTTTACAGCGACGGGTACATGAAGCTCCCACCCTACCACCCGCGGTTAAAAGAGAAGATTGGTACTGAGGATCAGTTTTAAAACTGACAAAAAATGGAAAAACGATTTATCTTTTAACATAGACAGGATTTTATACAATTTACCTACAACGTCAGCTAATAATAATGTTTGTAAAGGTCTGGATACAGGGTTAGAGGAGCATCCACAATACTGCTAATAGCCTACACAGACAACGCTATGGTAAAGGTCAGCTTATGCAAATGCCTGTCTGGCAATGTTGCTCCTAAACATAGGGATTTGTTGTTTACGGTATTTTAGCGGTCAGTTGATATTCACTATTATAGCTTGTTCTCTGCTTTATACGTTATCGTGTGGGTTACAGTTTGTCCATCTCACTTTGATATTGGAATTACGGTGATATGTTTTTCACAATCTATTAATGGGTAAATTCCGCTTTTCTCTTGCCAACATAACACTGCCAAATTAGACCTCTCCACGCTGATTAGGCACTGCCACTATATTATCTACCAAACATACAACATTTTATACTTGTTCCATCTACTCGGCAAGTTAAAAATATTGATTGTCAAGGTTTCGATATTAGGTTATTAGAGGAGTATCCACAATCCTGTTAAAAACATAAAGAGACGTTTTGGTAAAGGTCACCTTATGCAAACGACTGAATATCTTGCTACCTAACCGACAATTTTGTTGTTTGTGGTCATTGGACTGTCGCGTTAATATTCTCCTGGGTATGTTCTCGGTGGGATTCTGACTTAGGAAATCTCTGATTATTGTTGGAACACAATTTGAAAGGGAAGAATGTATAACCAAGTGGCATAGATTCGCATGAGGCAAAACACATACTGTACATCTTCTTATGTAGTGTGTGGGTTGCAGTTTTAGCATGGCAAATTGACATTGGAATTACTTTGATAGGTCTTGACGAAGCATTATTAGGTATGTTTATGTTTTTCTCCTAACAACTTAACACTGCCAATTTAGACTTGTCTCCACACTTATAACCACTATATCCTCTGCCAATTTGAATAGTTTCAACTTATCCCGAAGCCAAGAAATTACCAATTACTCTGTCCAATACTGTTTGTTTCTTTGGGGTTTGACGCCCCAATTAAGGTTATTGCTCAATTGACGGCGTACTGAGTGATGGAAATCATGACGAACGACGTTTTCAACAATCAAGGCACCACAGTACATTTACAAAATGAAAAACAGGACAGCACAACAACTCGGCTTCCTGATGGCCCTTTGTTCAAAGAGCATCAATCAACTGGAAATTTCCAATCTCCGTCCAAAAAGACACCTTCATTGTGATTGGTTATTTAAAGAGAAATACGTATTTGTAGCAGTCGTCTTAATATTTAACGTAGCTAATTAAACCTGTTATACAGATATTGTTAACGATAAACCCGCATGAATCCCATTTGACAGAGACTTTTTTCGCTCTGATGGGGACAATCAAGTTTTGTTGAGGTGGCTGAGATGGGGATATTGTTGTCAGGACCACTTCAATCGAGTGCTTACTCACTCAACATTTTTTATTTATAAAATATAATATTTCAAACCGTACACATTGATCCATTGGCGTGCATATAGCAAGGAGACATATATATGAATAATATTTTTAACAAAAAAATATTTAAATATTCTTACACTAAACTTCTGTTATAAGTGTATCTTGATCAAAGTCTTTGCAAGTCAGGTTTAGCCAGCCACGTATATAATGTTATATTTAAGTGATCTCACTTTAGTAATTAAACATTTAAAGATACTTATCTGATTGGAAAAAAGTACTCAGTCTGTGATTAATTGTCCATTAACTTTGGCGAAGAGATGTAGTAGTGTAAAAAATTATTTTTCTGTGCTCTCGGATGTCCTGTTAAAAGTAGAGATGACAGGAGCTTGTTCTAAAGGGTAACCCACTTGTTAATATGTTATATTTTTAAAAGCCTGGTAAATTATTCGTTATTAATTAGATAAACAACGGAGCAGGTACAATCTCCCAAGTCCCAACCGCACTTTCATCAGATACAGAATCTGTAGAATTAAACCCAAAACTTAAGTAATTCCGAGGAGCTAGATTCTCGTTTGTTTCTCAATATTCCCAAAATTGTTTCAGATATGTATTTGTCTGAAAATTAAATGTAATTATATTTTTATTGTGTTTTTAATGGAAATGCACTGTATTTTTGGAACAACTTACATGGCGGGAAGAGTTAACTATTCTACAATATTCTAAATTATATGTCTGTAACAAGAAATAGGAAAAGCTCCACACTCTCAGATCACCGTTGTCGGAAACTGCTAGGTAGGCTTGATACACTCAGGCCAAATTTATTTAAGGGTTAATTCCACTTAACAGCGAAAGCGTGGATAGTCCTCCCTCGATGCATTAACTTTTAATTCGTTTTCGTGAAGAAAGAAATTTCATGTTTATATCTATTATCAGACTATCTGTGTAGTCCGTTGGGTGGTTTGTATTGTAAGTCTTCGTGTCTCGCTTCTCTGTACGACATAACTGTTAACAAACACGTCGGTGAGTGTACCATATATACATGTAACTATTTAATAACAGACCATTCATTTGTTCATCACTGTGAATGAATCCATGGTGGAAAGATAACAAGGAATTCAGTTAGCATTCAACCTTGTGCTAGTCAGTAACTCTGTTGACTTTGGCAACTCGAGACGGCAGTTATACGAGGTAAACCAGCATGAAAATACAGATGATTGTTTATTGGAAACAATATCTATATATATATTTTTTATAAAGAGTAATCACACTGGCAAAGGGATATCGACTTATTAAAGCCGATAAATAATCTCATGTTCTAGATAAATTCTCAAAGACAACTTTCTAGATTGACCTGAATCTCGAGTTGTTCTGGATAATCTATAGGCGCATCTCGAGAAAAGGCAATACATGTAACATATATATTGTGAAGATAAATATGTGGCGTATATGTAACACACATAGATATCAGGTATAGGTGATAATAAGCACAACCTGAAAAAATGCATCAGTTAGAGTTTTTAGATTTAGAGAAGTAAACCCCTTGGTCTACCAAATAAAGATGAGGGCAGTTAAGGGTTACCTGATACAGAAGGGGTTTCGTCTTAATCAAGAGGTCCTTGACAGATTTGTTCTCCTTGTACGCTATGATAGGTCTCTGTGGTAGAGGATTAGTCATTTTAGGTACAAGGTTATGATATTCCTGTATTAGGAGACTTGCAAACCTGGTGCTAGGCTGGTCATATTGTAATACAAAATGAATAATATATATATAATTGGAACAGTTCTCCCCAAATCAGAAGCATTTGGTTATGGTGTATTTCGTAGAAAGATGCATCAATGAAGACGGAATAATTCTGCTTACCATGCCAATTTATATTGACCTGAGCCATAGTATATAACTACATTTGCCACGTTTACGATCGTGTGCAAAGCAAGAGTACAAGTCGATTACTGTGCCTTAGAGACTATCAAATACAAGGTCAGACCTAGTAATATTAGTGTTAATGAATTCCCGATGGATAGAAACATAACCAGGTATACAGTGTTGATAACCTTGTAATAGTTCTACTTCGATTACTACTCCAGACAGCTTCACATGAATAGACCAAAATGACATGTAGAACTAACACATCACCAATAAATGAAAACTGTCAAACACATGTACAGACGAGTAACAACTTTGTTAAGTGAAATTGGTACGGTTACGAGGAAAATTGGAAAACTATCGTTAGATTTGAACTTATCGCTTAAATTAAATGACTCCGATAATTTGTCTATAATCGTCTATTATTTGAAAGGCTAGGGCAGTTTGAGCTTGGAACAGTACTCGCCTCTCTCACAATTTAAGTCAATCAAATATGAATGGAGTTTAACACGCTGAAGGTTTTTTGATCTTAAGGGAAATTCAGTGTGCCTCTGTGACCAATTTAATCAAATAAAATCGTCATGTGTTTGTTACGTTTAACATGAAACACAATTCCGAACTTTCATTTTAAAACCGTTCTTACTTGATTGAGAACAGTTTTAGGATTTAAACCGAAACGTTGCATTGTCTAATTAAATCATATTAAAACTTCAAATTATCTACCGAGAATATTTCTAAATTAATTACACACCGTTAGAAAGTGAGTATGATTTATTAGTAATATTGTTTGAATTATACTGTTTAGTTCATAATAAAACTTCTAATTATTTATCGTTAATATTTCAAAAAGTAATTACACACCTTTAGAAAGTGAGTATGATTGTTATTATTTGATTGATGCTTTTTAGTTCATATTAAAACGTCCAATTATCTATTGAGAATATTTCTTAAGTAATTACACACCTTTAGATTGGATTTATTTGTTAGGTTATTCGAAATAATTTAAAAATAACATTTCTCAACGATGTAGTGGGTTTTAATTTTTACATTTATTTCATTGGTGTTTAACGTCGTACTCAAGAGTATTTCACCTATATGACGACTTTTGGTGAATGGTGGACGCCCGTGAAGAAACCTCATAAAAACTACCCAGGAAATTTCTTAATTAATTACACACCTTTGGAAAGTGAGTATGATTTATTAGTATTATTGTTTGAATTATACTGTTTAGTTCATAAATGTAATTTTCTATTCGTATACATTGTTTTGATTAGAGACTGAATTCATACTAATGCTAGTAGAGTAACCTATTTCCTTGGCCCTATTCGATCCTTTTATCACTCAATATGTAAAATTGTTTTTTTATTGCAAAACAAAGCTTTTAATATTCGCGTTTTTCTACAGAATATTGCCCCATTTCTTTCACAACCATCTTTAATTCTCTTAGCTTTCTACTTTATATATTTGAACTCGGGTTGAATCAATCCCGTTTGAAGATGCAATGTCAATCTCATTTGTCTTTTAACTTTACTTTGCATGTAAGGGCATATTGGCAGATATATTTATTTATTGAAATTTTGGTATGAAAATCAATTTGATACAATTTGGAATTGATAAATCAGATTTGTTCACATTACGCGACCTAGTAGCATAATGATTGCAATATTATGCGCAGAATATGTTGATTGACAGTGAAAGTTAATAAAATCGTTTTCGGATTCGCAAAATTTCGACGAAAATTGGTCTTCATTATTACACTTAAAAGGGAGCAATCATAAATAAAATTCTACTTTCAAACAACGAAACACATTTTAAAATGTTGTTTGCCACTGGGGAAATGTTGTAATTTGTTATTTTTTATTAATAAATCAAGAAAGAGAGATTTGATGACGCACGCGTAGGATGCTTGGCACTTAAGCTTGTGTCCAAAAAATGTCCGCGAAGTTAAAAAAAATTGTATAGAAATGTATGGACGGTTACAAATTTCCCACCTATAGCAAGGGAGTTTCCTATACGCGTGAATTTAATTAATTTGCGTGGGATTATTAAAACCTTGAGAGTGGTGGTAAATAAAATAAACAATAATAATAAAATCATCTTTATTTAATATAGTAAATAAGAACAGCACACAAAAAACGTAGTAAAAGTTCCCTTTTAAGGGTGTTTAGGAACAAGACCAAACTCGTATCTAATAGCAAATCTATCAGGATATCTCTGATTTCTAGTCACTTTAATTTCTGATCATTTTATCAGCGTTTGTGGAGCTGAAACGTTCGAGCTGAGGAAAAGCAGCAATAAAATGCTTCGTCCTAAAAAACAATGTTCGTGACTGACAGATAAAGTTGTTGTTTGTTTTCCATCAATTGATTGTACGAATTCTCTTTGAAAATCACGTCGTATCAGTTTACAGTTTAATGTTTTTGCAAGAATCGGGACGTTACACCAAGAGCATACAAAACGTTATTCGTGAACTTTATGTGAAACTTCAACAAGTGTCATTCGTGAATCGTGTGTGAGATTCTAGGGACAATTATTCACTAATCTTCTTTAGGGTTTCGCGGGTGGTTGGATGGGAGCCCCTGTGCTCTCTGACCTAAAGGACATCATGAAGCCGAGTTGTTGTGGTGTCCTGCATTTCGTCCTGTAGATGCCCTGTCGTGTCTTCTGTTTCCAGCAACGTCTCCCTTGTGCTTTACACGGGAATAATCCATGACCTGTCAAGAAGTTTCGTTTAGAGAGTACAACAAGGACCATGCTGTTGTCAATCAGACTTGCTGTATCCTTTTACATGATCCATCTCAGGATTCTTGACAAAAATCGCATCTGTAAATGAAGTAAGCAAGTAAGTTAGTTCATTTTCCACTGGACAATGTGACCTGCTTATATTGACCAATATGACCTGCTTAGGTTCTTTACAACAGAACATCTATCAATCAAACACATTGAGAGCCATTTCTTTGACAAAATCAAAATCATCTCAAATGGAGTAACTTTAGACTTTATGAATTACAACTTCTGGTTTATTTCCGGTGCAGGATGCCAACTTCCGGTTTATTTCTAATGTTCATCCATAAAGTCTTACATAACTCCAAGTGTCTAAACTTATATATGCCTCTAAATTACTACCACCGCACTTGTTCCAGCTGTGTGGTCTGGCGAAGCTCTTGGATGCGTTTCTCGAACTGTAAATAATATAACTGACACACAAATCCGCCCGCATCAAATATATCTCCCTTAATATTTTATAATCTGCCCGTGGACAATGAGTATGTGAAGGAATGCGCATCTAATATGAAATCAAGGGGCACGCGTAATCATTTATATATCGGACCACTAGTTTTCACTAGAAAAGGCTTTTCTGTAACTGTAATTTATGTCTAAACATTGTAACACAGTTATGTCCCCTTGACAAAGATAGAACACCAGATATCTATTAAATGCATATTAACATTGCTTACGGTCTGTTAGTGTTGAACAAAGCAATCCAATTTACTTGAGTGTCAATATTCTACAAGAGGATTGTATCTGCTTGAGAGGCCTCAGACAGGAAGAATCCGTCGATCGATACTACGAGTTGCCCTATAGGTAAATAAAATCTAACTGTACATTGTGTTATTTTGGTTTAGGCTTTGTTTGCCGAGAACTTTGTTTGTGGTTGTGTATCCCGGATCATCTGGTTACATCGAACATGCCTTGGGATAAGGTAAAAATAATCTGTATTGATCCTATGTTGATAAAAATAAAACAATTCTGTTCAAGGTCTATGGAAACCGACATGGAAGTGAATTAACAATATAACTCCAAGTTATTAACTGCTAAAATTAAAAGCTATGTAAAAAGAAATGCAACATGCGATACAATCAGGTTTACTCAATAAATTAGAATAAATGCGTTTACATCAATATTTGTTTTGACCACAATAATATATACGTGTTAGAGCTTTTATCAAACTGCTTCAACAAGTTTCGGATATGCCGTGAATAGCTTAAATGCCAGAAAATAAAGACGAATGTTGATTCTGATAAGCACCTCCTAATTAATGTTTCGGTAACCAGTTCTTTGACAGCTGGCTTCATTTATATCAATTTTAATTTAGTTGAAAAAAGACTCCCAGCAAATGTAAATGATTTGATAAGTGATCTCAAAGAAATTAAGTTAATCCAAATAGAAGATTGAAGAATTTCAAATAAGCAACGGATAACGCTCACTCCGGGATTTTAGTTCGTCTTAGCTTCCCTAAACGATTTTCCTTCACTCATTTATTTTCAGAAAATGGTCGCTGAATAGTAAAAATGCAAAGAAACACATATATTAAGGTTAAGTCTCTTAAAAGAGAGTCAGAAAAGACGTACTATCAAAGGACAACAATTTTCATCTTTACCGATAGACTGCGTGGAAGAGATCGACAGGATGTGGTATTCATTAAGATGTAATTCCTACCTTGCAACGGATCCCCCGACAACATACAGAATACAACACAGATATTGAGGTTAAAAGTCTCTTCCCAGAGAACCAGAAAACACTTTCGATTGGACCATGAGTTTCGCACTTGACCAATAGATTCCGTGAAAGCCATTGTGGTAGTCATTCGCCATCAGTGAAAAAAGTATTACAAGTTCACCTGAAATGGGCAACCCTCGCTCCAGGATTGTACCTCGGTTCAACCTCCCTTAACAATGGCTCTTCTATTTACAAAATGGTCGCTGAATTGTAAAAATACAAAGAAATTTCGTTAAAGACATATACAGGATGTGATGTTCTTTAAGACATCGTTCTCAAGTTCCAAAGAATCGGGAGATAACATAAGGATATAACACAGATATTTAGGTCGAAAGCCTCTTCACAGAGAACTAGAAACCCCTTTACATACAATTGCACCGATTTTCGCTCCTGACTGACAGAATGCAAAAAACTCTACTTTTCGGACAGAAGTTGACAATCATGAGTTGAGTCACCCCACTCAGTAAAATGAGTGTCCTTGTGAATGTATAGCTCTTGGGTTTAATTTGAAGGGATGTGGAGTTCGCCTATTTCGAAGCTCTTGAGTGTTGCAAATATAAACGCGTAAGTTGATATCTTGAGATTATCAAAGAAGAGTTATGTCACACCGTAAATGGAAAACAGCGATAACACTGTCACATAAGCGTGTGTATATTATAAGTCTAAGATAACCCCAAGTCTCTCCACTTGTATATGCCTCTACATTTAAGACAACGCACATATTCTAGTTTGTTTTTTTCAACCAAATTAAACGTGTCGAAGAGCGTCCCGAGACCATATAACGCACATATTCTAGTTATATGGTCTCGCGACGCTCTTCGACACGTTTATCTATCTGCTAGATATGTAAATAAAATAACTGACACACAACTCCGCCCTCATGAAATAAAACTAATTATAATAAAATTTTATAATATAATGTATGTCGACAGTGAGTATATGAAAGAATACGTATTTAACATGAGATTAAGGGGTATGCACATTCCTTTTTATATCGGACCAATAATTTTCACTAGAAAGAGCTTTTCTGTAACTGTAATTTATGTCCAAACATTTTAACACAGTTATGCCCCCTTTACTGAGAGACAGAACACCAGGTTTCTAGGGCAGATTAACTTAGCTTTAGGTCTGTTAGTGTTGAACAAAGGAATCCAATTGACTTGAGTGTCAATATTCTACAATAGGGTTTTATCTGTTCAAGAGGTTTCAGACAGAAAGCATCACGCAATCGATAAAATGAGTTGTCCCAATAGCTGTCTGTATAAACGCACGACTAACACTCTGTTATTTAGTTTGAGGTGATGGTAGTAGAAACGTTGCTTGATACTGTAGTTCCCGGGTCAACTGGTCACAATAAACATACTTTTGGATACAATGAAAAGAATCTTTATTGGTCTTACAGTGATAAAAATAAATTATTTGTCTTTAACAGCTATCTAAACGGGCATGGAATTGACAAATTGACTTAAGACAAACATAAATGGAGATGGTAATCAAATATCTGTATATAGATAATGAATGATCAATTAAACTCTATATTGTTTAAAATCATTAAGAAATAAAAAAAAAAGAACTTCAACCAGACTTAATCTGATGCGACCACTATAGTTTAAGCAATGTATAGCTTTAATCAGATTCTTGGTAAAGTTTCGGAAATGCCGTGAACAACATAAATAATTTAAATCCTCGAAAAAAAAAAGACCAATATTGATTCAATTTATAGTACTTACTGATTAAATATTACGGTAACTAGTTCTTTGGTAGCCTGATTCATTTATAGCGATTGTAATTTTGTCGGACATGGACTTGCAGCGGATGTGACTGATTTCTTACAAGAAATTAACGTAATCCAAACGGAAGGTTGAAAAATGTTCAAAGCAGGAATTGCTTAAGAAGCGATGAGTATTCATGTGGAGTTGTTCGTGATAGCAATTCACAATTAGAGAGAAAAATGACTTTAAAGTTAGCGGAAATGGGTAACGCTCACTCCAGGATTTTAGTTCGGATCATCTTCAGTTAAAGATGTTCCTTCATTTATCTCTATTCACAAAATGGTCGGTGAATAGTAAAAATACAGAAACTTTGGGAAGATAAAGGCAGGTTGCGATGTTCATTAAGACGTCATTTTCAAGTTCCAAACACTCGGTGTCTTCACAGTCTCTTTACAGAAATCCCGAAAAGGCGTTCGATTGGAGGACATAATTTTGCCTTTGACTGATAGATTCCGTGACGGAGAAAGACAGGACGCGGTATTCTTAAGACGTCATACTCAAGGTCCAAAGAATCGGCCGATAACATACAGGGTACACAGGTTTAAATAAAAACTCTCTTCATCCAAACAGTTTTAATAGAGTTACATTGATTTTCGTTGCCGACCAATATAATATAAGTAACTCCATTTCGGACCGAAACCCTCGTATTCAAAGAACGAGTTAAAGCATCCCACTTGATAAAATCTATAGGTATACTTGAGTAAGTATAGCTTTTTGGTTTAATTTGAAGGCATGTTGATTTTACCTGTCCTAAAGACCGTGTCTTGTAAATATTAAATATTGACAGATTTCAAGTACAGTCTAAAACACAGTTAACAAAATTGCTGTGAATGATTTTTGAAACGATTGTTTTTACAAGAAGAGGTATTTTAGTTCATTTTGCGGAATTGAATTATTCCTTAACGTGTAAATTGGTATTAATTTTTTTCTCTTAATAAATAAGTCATACTGGGATCTCAATGCTTGTCTATCTTCAACTAAAACAAGCTGTTGTAGTGCTGCATTTCTGTCCAACAGAGAAAACAAAACAACAATTTTCTGTGAGTTTCCAATTTGATTTGATGTAATTTCTAAGGCAAATATATTTTCATGTTCATCATTAAGGGATATAATCCCATTCCCCCTTTCCGCCTGAATGAAGCAAAATATCCGACATATTCTTTATAGTTAGGCGATAAATGTAGTAAAATGCGGAATATTTGACAACAAATTGACCATCATCCCATGTTTTTCATGCACACCCTGAAATATTATAATCAATCCGCATTTCATCTTCGGACGAAATATCTGTTCTAAAGTTAAAAAACAACGATTGCAAAATTCTTGTATAATTCAACTCTATCAAAACATCAAATGCACGGTTTAACTTGATTTGCAACCATGTGACATTTTCACTAAATTGTTCTAATTTTAAATTTCTTCGGCTCAATTAATTCTATCTGTATATGCCATTTGTCATTTGTATGTATGGTGTTGTATCTCTCTAAGGTCCTTGCAGAGCACGGTATTGTTAGTTTCATTCAATAGGATTGTCGCAAAAATGTTGGTTGTCACCATCTATCGGGATAATCGTTTAGGTAACCTAAGAGCAAAATATAGAAATCTAGTCTCATTTTTTCAACTGTCTTACATGTGTTACGGTAGACACCAAACAGAAAGAAAACGATCAGCGATTTTATATATTTACAATATTTATTGTAAAA
>JAVFBZ010202425.1:0-13674 GCA_032466195.1 Katharina tunicata | reverse complement strand
CACAATTGCAGTGTATTGATACTTCATTTTGAGAAATGCATGGGTGGCATGATGCACGTGCATGTTGTTCTGTTGTGCGAAGTCACAGTTGAAATTGTACTGTCCTATCATTTTGATGGAACACCATTCGTGACAAATTCATCGCAAAATTTGAAGTTGTTACAAAGGGGGATATTTCCGTACTAATTATATCTAGGGGTGCTTAACATTTTTCTTTATGTATATATATGTCCCATCGATTTTATTTACCTTTGATTACAGCTGGCCACCGATTTACCATGAAAATGTCCGTAATAACATGCTTGATCTTCTGATTATGATCCAGTCCAAATTAATGGAGCTCTACTATCACACTGACCCCACTAGTACGAGAAACATAATTCCACCAGTTGAAATTATGTGGCGTGCTAGCTATTAAATAATAGGAAGGATACCCAAGCTCAAATTTTCTTTTTTCTCTCGCCAATATGCGAGACGTAGTCTAACTGAGCTAATGTGATAATACATATTAATAAAAGCAGAGGGTTTTGTCGTTGACCTGTTCCCCAGCTGCCTCATTAATACTCAACTACTTGAAGGTGGCCTCATTAAAATTTGCAATAAAATCCCACCAGTGTTTTTCGGAAGCGTCTTTATAACCTTTACGTCAGAAAATAGGTTAAAACAGCTTGGAAAAAAATCATAACAGGATTATGCAGCTTTGGCAACCGGATTAAAGTCCAAGATACCTCCTCGACATGAATATCATGGTGTATAAACCAGGCGTAAGTAAAATAATAAATAACAAGGTGGGTCAATAGCTTTTATCCGTTAATATATCAGAGCGAAATACATGTAAACTTAAGTATGGCGTAATACTCAATCAATTAATCAGTTTGTGGCTGTTGTTTGTGTCTGTATTTGTTTTCTATATTCAATGACAATGCCCACAACTCAAACACGATTTTAAATAAGTCACAACGATCTGGCTTTTTAAAAAAAGTTTTATCTCAATGAACATATCAATATAAATGTGGTAACAAATGATTAAAATCGGCACTGCCCTGAAAGATAATAATCATTAGTAAATACTTTAGTAATTACCAATTTAGTCAACTAAAGCTACTTAACAGACCTCTAGCCATCCCTGACTGACAACGGATACGAAATAGCTTTGGCAACGAGTAACTTCAATTATTATGAACGAGTAACTTCAATTATTATGGCGTGGTGAACGTACACGTATCTGGCAAATTAATGAGACATTCGTTCGATGGAAAATTAATTGCACACCTCGCAGAGTTCCTGGTACAACTGATCGTTGAGTAAAGTTCCAAGTTTACTAAAATACTGGCAGGATTATTAAAACGGATTATCATGACAGTGCTAACGATGTTCAATCGACAAAAAAGTGTCATAACAATGTCGTTAGCTTAGAGTGTCTTTGGTGTCATAACACACGATAAAACACTCTCTTGGGCTGTGCCTCCAAAAGTAAAAAGTTCAGACTGTAATACACATTTTGTCACATTCAGATACAAATCTATCTAATAAGATTTACGAATAAAACTCGTTTTAGAGTGGTGTCTTACATTGGATGCCCACATAACTGCCTATCTCATCTAACCTGACAAATACATATTTAAGATTGTCGTATTAACTGGGAAAATACGCCTCTATTTAAATTTAAGTTTTACGGGTGTTTCCTTTTCCCATAGGGCGGGAACTTTTTCAGAAAAGTGACATAACCTAAAGTACGGCGAATAATCCCTATCAATAAATCATGTACTATAATATTAAATCAATTCGTAGATTAAGATGAAAACTAAAATTATATCGATAGTTGATGTATGCAATAAACTAGGAACCCAACTTTCGCAGCTTCTTTAAATCAGAAGACGAATAACATTGACGAAAATCGAATGATTAACATTCAATAAGACCACGTATGTTACTTACTGATTTAACATTTTATCATTTTAATAGGAAAATTTCGGTTGAAGTCGTTGAGAAAAACTGGTATGCAAGACTTTCTGGTTTATTAAATCAATCTCTGCTGGGCTCCTCTTTAGTCTGAATTCTATAAATTACTCAATATTTCAAGATCAGTGAATTGACTTCTACTTGTTACAATGTCTTCATCTTACCAGATGTTAGACAAGACAGCTGTCCACCTTTGTTGTTGGAGTAAGATACTCGTGGCTGTTGTTATGTAACTAATCATAACATTGCTTCCTTTATATTTGAGATATTTCAACCTTGAATCCATTTGTCAATAGCTACTGCTGCGTGTCGCGTTCGATTAGTTAACGTAAAATAGATGGCAAACAACAATTTATAACAGTCCACGAAGGAGAACTCAACTAAAATTTAATTTAACTGCATCGATGGAAAAGTACCATTTTGCTAATTATGGTTGAATTGTGTCAATACAGGTAGAAAGGTACACTAGCGGTTTTCTCATTTAGACCAAAAAGTAACCATTTACTTTAATTTGAGGAACTCGATCGCACAAACATGAAAAGTTAATTACATTTCAGCATTTCATCTCGTTTAACTTCACAACTTGAGGTTTGGTTCTAACACCAATGCAGTCAACAATTTTCCAGGATTTATAAAATGTTGTTCATTTCTTTGCAATATATTTCCTAACAGAGGGAAATTGTCAATTATTCGGAACGAATTGCAGACGGCACATTATATAATTATAAGATAGATTGATTGCAATGTATTCCAAAAGTAGGCAGCGACTTTAACGCAACCAAATGATATGAATCCACTTCAAGTAATAACTACGTTGGAAAAATAATATTCTTCCAACGCTAAGTGTGACAGCTTAAATGCAACTGATATGTAACCTCCGACTTCTTCAGCTGCAAAACAGACCACCCGATTTCCTGCCTTGGAAATAAAAAGAACACAAAATCGCTGCCTATTCGTGTGGATTTGAATCCATGCTTCTATTAACATGAATCTGTATATATTACACTAGGTCTTTCTTCAAGACATCACCAATTTATCTATGTTTCGACGAGGTCTTTTTTAAAAAGTTGCGTCACAATCTTTTTTGATAATTATTTTGACTATATCATAAGATACTTGAGAATACATGTACGTCACATTGCAACCTCTATGTTTGTAAAAGTTTTGTATACATATGAGAACTAGTACGAAAGGTATATGTTTGTACAGGATTGGGGGTTTGTTGAGGTGCTTGAAGAAAGCCTGATAGCTGCGTGCTATGCGTAACATTCATCTTCTTTCTAAATCGTCCCCTTTTCTGTTCCCGGTGCAGGTTGGAATGTAAGAGATTTTTTTCCGGTGGCTGCGGAGATCGCGGGCTGATTTCTTAAATATACATGTAAGCTAAGTATCCTTGAGTATCAATTTAACCCCTTTCAAAAAATAAATATATTTTGAAATATCCTTTGATCTCCGGTTACTTGAATATTCTACTCGTTTCAGACTTTGTTTTACAATCCTCCCATAATTTGCGTCCTCGTTAAGCATAGCCTCGCACATCAGTTTCTTACTTGGATGTTGTTAAAATAACAAGTCACGTACATATCACTTCAATATATCAAAGTTTTAGATGGTCTTTAACAGCTTAAACATTGACTTTTAACATTACAAAATCTATCGAAAGCTTCTATATTGGCTGAGAACATATTTGTCACCATATAATAAGTTGGACGCTCAAACTGCAATAGCCAGCGAGGGAGTCGTCCTGACTCTGGCCAAATCGATGAATACTAGTTACACTAGAATAATGCTCCTTGAGTGCCTGATGTCTGTTATGAAGTCTCTCCAATGCTGATTCATTTATATTCAACAGAACTAATATGCCGAATCTGTAAAAATGGTTTAATTAAAAATCTATGTTGATGTAAAAAGAACTCGGGAGCATCAAATCTAAACAGGAGTGGGTAGCTTGGTTACAACATTCTCTAACGTATACAAAATGTTCAGACAATCTAACAACGAACTACCTGCATACCATGTTTAACAGTTTCGTTTATGAATTGCATTTCCCATAAAAATTACCTCATGTCTCAACGCACTCTAGGGCAATTTCGCCGCAGAAATCTTTCTTAATCTTGTCAGTTAGTGTAATGAATGTTGTGGAAATGTATTATAAATCACCATATTGTGGCTGCGTACAAGTTGGTTAATCGGGATGTATAAGATATGGCTGTAAAACCCCAACTCCATTAATCCATAACACAAACTAGCAGTTCTTAGTTACCTAACTAAACTACAGGATTTTTGTTCAAATTGCTCATCTGCTATGCTCCGGTAATACATCAAAAACCTGATGTGTTGTCATAGTATGTTGTGTGTGTTGTGCTGTGACCCGTTGTGCAGTAAGCAGTGTTACATCCTGATGGCGCGATTCTAGTGCTGACACATTATGGTACGATCCCTGTGCCGTTTCATGTTTGATATGATTATTTGGATGCCATTTAAACATACACTTTCTTTTCTGTCTCTTCTCTCTTTGTTTCCTCTCCCTGGTAGGCATTTTGTCAAAGATTATTGTCTGATTGACCTGATTGGCTTAAAGTTAGTTGCAGATATTCCATGTATTACCGTATGATACTCATTTATCATTCCATCCACAATGCGTATTATATTGTAGGTTATCATTATAACAACATATGAAAGGGGATATTCTGCATTATCATGTATTGTATTATAATTGTTGTATCAACGAAAAATATAAATGTTATTTTCAGAAGTCCAAAGAGATTTAAAATACTAAGCTTCAAAATAGTATGCCCTAAAACCAAGGACGATACCTCTTGGGGATCTAGTTAAAGATATCCAGGTGGAGGACTGCAACATAAACATGGGTCTTTCAAGATTGAAAGCGGGAGTTTCTTCATCATTTTATTTTAGTGTTGAAGTGTTTTGAGTTTAATGTGACGTCAGTTGTATTATAGTGAAATTCTTGTACTCAGCATTATGAAACGATATATGTGCAGACACATCATTGTGCAATTCCTCAACTAATACATTATGAGTCTATTCCTATACTGTACCAACTAACTCTAACTGGAAGTAGTTTGTTTTCACAGTAATTGTGTTGTTTTAAGGATTATCATTGGAATACAATACGCATGCCTCGTGGTAAGAGAATTTTCACGAAATCTTTGTTGTATTTTGAGACGAAACAACTGATGTATTATCAAAATGCTCAGTCTTGCAAGAACAGGGTTGATCCTCGTGTATACGTGTGTAACAGGTCATGTTATGTTAAATACATTTTACCCAACGAATCATGTTATTTTGCAATTAGAGAAATTCCCCTCGTTGATTATTCTCTTGTGTCTAATGGTTTAACAGTTATTCAAGTACGTATGCTCAACGTTTGGTAATGGCTGTTCAGAACTGTTTGAAAAATGTAAGTTTAGCCAAGTTTTTAATTGTTTTTAATGCATGTTTTGTAAAGAAATTTAGCGATACTGATAATGAGATATTAGTGTCTGTGATCGTTATGATTTTGATACGTAACAATAAGTTTTTAGCTTGTTTTGGATAAACACGCTGAGACAGTTGCACTGCAGCTAAGCATGGTTACCTGCCAGGTGACTCCTCCGATTCAGAGTGTTTCAGGGAATGGATACTTCCGGAGATAACCCATAACACCACACCTTACCCTGAAGTGATGAAAATTACTCTCAAACCAGAAATTTTTCAGGGAATTTACGGGCATATTGTGGTCAAACTCAGGAATCAAGTGAAGAGTAAAGCCAAATTACTGCAACAACAACAACAGAAAGAAACAACATTTACGTTCGTAATGGATGAATTTTTCAGCAAAGGTAAATGGCCCATGCATAAGTGACCTTATCAATACGTATTAAACCAAAAAGCGTATGTTCAAAACAGATGGAAAAATATTAACCTGGGCAGTCAAAAAAGCTGATGCTGAAAATCGTGAAGTTGTATCTTTTTTTCACCATGGCTATACATCCGGGCGGCTGGTGACCTCTTTACCAATATATGAGGGTCAGGATGTGTTGAGATCGACCTAGTTCGACTCGCGTTGTTTGTTGGTACACAATAATCGACCCATCTACACTCTCTTCTATTTCGGGTTTATTTTGGAAAAACCTTCTGCCAATTAAAATTGGCCAGTGAAGTGGGTCAAGAATTATCAGCTCGTGGAGAGTGTTAGGTCATAGCAAAATACCGTTACACGGAGAACACTCTCAGCCACTGTCAGCCATTTGCAATCTCGACATATAATGCTGCATTCACTGCAATGACCCCGATCAACTGTCGTCTCTGTTTTGATGTTTCGAAGCAGGTAATAACCTCAAATATACTGAAGTAGTTTTATTATATTTTCACTACAATGTAGGGCCTACTGCATAAAGGTAATTAGTCTGATATGATTATGTTACATTACTAGTCATATGTACTTGTATTCTTGTAATTATATTAACATGGTTTATGAGTGCATAATTATATAAGTTGATTTGTTCACTTGTAGAACTGAGTATGGAATATTTTTATGCTATATTCTACTGATTGTGGGATGAATATTTTATGTTTCCTATATTCATGCATACTCAGGTTGAGGTGAATTTTGTTTAAATCACACAATTATAGGCTTTGTCAAATACCATTATATGTGATGTATTATGGGAATGTAATGTTGAATTTAAAGTGCTTTAGTAATTCATTTGCTTTATTGGGATGAACCATTTTAATTACATAAGTCTAGTATAGAGACAGTATATATATTTCAGTTTAATTGTATATTTGCCGAGTTTTCATTTAATTACAATTAAGATAATTGTTAACATTTCAGCTATCATATGTTCATATGGACATAACATAGATTTTTTTTATACTTTGTTTCATTTTGAAGTGTTTAAATTGTTATTATGTTCTATTATGTTCTTTTTCTAAACTATAAAACAGTCATGATGCATCAAAATTATAACAATTCATAGCTCAGGGTGTAGCATATCATGTAGCTCAATGTTAAAAGGTTAATCAGTGTTTACAGTTAGCATACATTAATGGTTGTAATACTCCTCTATTGTTATGTGGTACTATTCTTACTTATGGCCATGGTATAAGGATAATGTGTTATCAGGTATTTGTTGCAACATTAATACATTTAAACATACATTTAATATCTTAAATAGGTACTGATATATGCATTAGATATGCCTAAGTATGAATAGGGATTTTTGTGTATGGTTTTGCATTGTATGACGACATGTTGGTAAACTGATATTATTAATACTCATCATTCATACATGTGTTTGTTCATATGTTGCAGGTGGGGAATTGTCTCCCGTGGTTACCATTTGTTACGTTTCTTTTTTTTTTCTTTTTCTTTTTACCGGTTTCTTACCAATGCTACAGTTTTGTTTAGGTCTTAAGCTGATTATTATCTGTGTAATAAACTGTGTATCTGACTACATTTATTGGAGTCTGTTCTTGTGTATGCGGCAGGCGCGGCGGAAAGTTTTTTATATTGGGGGGCCAACTATCCCAGCAAAGTAAGACGAGGGTCCAGGGGCCGCCTATCTCTGACTTCTTACATCGCCGCAGAAGACATCTGAGCCATTTTAGGGGTACAAAACGAACTTGCCACTAGACCAAAAAATTGATGTTTTTTTTAATTATTTTAAGACATATTTTATTTTCAGGCTTTGGTTGACCTAAAGGCCTACATATATAGCTATAAAAAATAGTTGACCGCTCAATAAATTTGTTTATTTATTTGTTTAATTTGACTTTTGAAAATGTCACACATGCTGGCAAATTAAATACCGGCAAAATGTATGAACATCTCAACAGAGCTAGATATCGACTGCATTCTAGTTCCATTTTGCCGATCTCCGGTACCGTCCGTCACCTACAATTATCGGCTTTAGTGTAATGACAGGCTATTTTTTAACACATTAGCGGTATATTTAGCGCTACAGGCAATAGTTGTATGGCATGTTGATAAACGTATCCTATATGACATCAAGTGCATTCCGCGCCAACAAAAATCGACATAGAGCAGGTAACCTCAAAGAAAATGTATTAGAACTATTTATCATAACATGAGGCCGAAATGACCAATGCAACAACAGAATCAAGTCACGTGAAAGAGTTTAAATTTCTTCATAGGTCGATTATATCAGGTCAAGCTCCAACAGCATCTCTATGACGTTCGCAGCTATATTCAAAATGCCTAGTCATTACATACAAGGTCCGTCACCGACGTGAATCAATGGACCGTTTTATATAACGATATCAATTGAAGACACTCGTAAACTCAATCTAAAATTAAAATAAAATAACAGTCAAATTGGTGACAAGTAAAACTTTAGAACGGGTTTTCGCAGTCATGCAATGTCAATCTCCTTCCTATATCTATCAAAAACTACTAAATAAAGTAGGAGATACTTAGTAATACGATATTAAAGTAACATACGCACTCAAAAGCTCTGAATTTTGCACTATCGCAGAATCTCATGAAAAATTGATATTTTTCTCAAAAAGTACACGTTAGAGGCTTTCCAATAATTCCAAAATCAATCAGAATTTGTTGCAAAACCCTAATTTTTAATGCTTCTGTTATACTTTAATCTTGAAAACGTTAGTTTACTTACGTTTGTTAAAAAATTGTAATTTTCATCGCTGCATGTCTTTATAGTACGCGCCATCACAACTTAAATACTTTCCATGTTTCGGGAAAAAATTGGTGGTCTTCTTGGTTTTGGTTATTATGGACTACAAGAGATTTAGACTTAATCTGCATTGTAAGCATTACAGATATATTCATAGGCTGATGTGAAATTAAGATGATCAACTTGTAAAACAGAAAAATAATGTTTGGGGGAAGTGGAACAACCATTAACAAGGACCCCGAGCGGTCACACATGTATATTACTTATGCAGAGCTGAGACATGAACAGTTTTCCATATCAGAAACATCTGCTGGAAGAAAATTGGTTTTAACGCAGCCTATGTTATGACACTTAGTTGACTGAGCAGATACCCTGGTAACCTCTCTCTACTTGTGTCCTCTCCCTCTGCTAATCTACTTCTCAGATAAGATAGCCGTTGTGAAAACACCTTCGTGGTATCAGCGTTAGAGCTGTGACTCTGTTTGAACATAGCCAATGGAACTAAAGTATCCATTATATCTAGCGACGAACACCCGTTTGTATTTAAGTTTAAATGGTTGGGTGACAAAGGTTTGGGATCTTCTCCGGAGCGCAGGATAGGGGACGTTGTAGAATTATTAGCTTTGTCGGATAACCTGCCAGTAGAAAGCATACTCTGTATCATTCCATCCAAAATGCTCAATATACATTAGGTGGATCATAATCACGATAAGATAGGAATGAGATGCGCTTGACCTTGTTTTGTACTATAATTGTTTCATGAGAATTAATAATTTTCTCAAAGCAAGGACGATACCTCTTGCTGACATTGTTAAAGCTTCACAAGTGAAGGACGGTAAATAGAACATGTTTTATTGAAGATGCAAATAAGGGAGTGTCTTAATTTTATTTCTGTCTTGACATGTGTCGAATAAACTGTCTGTTCAGCTGTAATATAGTGAGCTAGGTTTGGACGAAGCTATTGTAATTGATGTATCCGTTATTTCCAGCAAAGAATGCACATTTTTGTTGAAGTAAGTTGGATGACCTAGTTTTTAATTTTTGCCTGGAGTGCTGGATGGGGGACTTTGCAGAAATATCCGAAATGTCACACCTGAAAGTAAAATGCATACTCTTTGTCGATACATTCATAATGCGTGTCAGATATATCACAATCGTTATAACAACGAAAAGGAACATCCTGCATATACGATTCTATAAGTGTTGCACCGATAATTATTTTAGACGACATCAAACCATGTACCGTGCTCCAATTGGTAATATATAACAGAGAGAATGTAGTTTTTTGAGGAAAAAAAGATATGATGTAATGGCGACCTTGTTAAAAACATACAAGTGAAGTACATGGCTTGTTCAAGATCACGCAGGGAGTTTCTTAATCATTATATTAATACAAAAAAAACAATAGTTTACTGTAAAAGAAGTTGACTGCTGAGCAGTGCCGATTAGAAGGGCACTTGGGCAAGTTAGCCTTGAACAGATGACTATTGTGTAAGGGAAGAAAGATGAGTATTTGTACGAATTAAATATGTATATTTTACTATGGGCACACGTGGTACAATTTGTGTAAAATGTTCAGCACCCTCTTCAGTTTGGTTGTCTAAAACAGAACAAGCAAACAAACAAACAAATCACTGTGTAGGGATTGAACATTTATTGGATGTTTGAGTCGCTCCTTGCAAACAATAATAATAATAGTTAAACATATTCCCCCACCCCAAAAAAAAAACTAAAAATAAATAAATAAAAAAACACGAGAAGAGATAGCTTGTTTTGTCGATAACTAAAGCAGACGGTTAAATATACATATATGTTTATGTAGAGAGCTATTTATGCTAATACAGACGAAGCATAACAGCAATCTAATTAAGACCAGAATCTGTACTGTTAATTTAAAGTCGATATCCATATACAGATCTCTACATTCTCTAATCCATTTACGCTTGTCATCATACGGTTATGACGTAAATAAAGTCCATCAGACTTTCTGATATGAAGGATACAAAGACACTTCCGAGACATTCTACAGGGATTCATCTCTATAAAATTGAAGAAGTCAACCCCAAGCAGTTAACAATTAACCTCCCGGCAGGAGCACAGGTCAAATACTAGCTCCAATTATGGTGTACAAGTATGAATATACAATATATTCTCCTCGACATTTATGTAACACTTAGTTCCCAGAATTATAATCAACCGATTGAATAGGTTTCCAATGCTTTATAGCGCAGAGTAAACCAGTCAACGGAAAACGTCCATTAAATACTAAAGGTCACCATGCTCTAAGACACAAGTCACAATCCAGAATTAATCACCAAGTTGTTCGTGAGTTAGGAAATATTTGAGGTGGAACATGTTGTAGGCCTATTCGCACCAACGCAGCTTACCAAACTGTCTGGGTTTTTTTATTTTTAGAGACGGTAAACATCGATTTTTTCCTTATGTTATTAATCTCTTAGCATCTATTTAAATGGCAATTACCTTTTTCCGTCTTAGATTCTAAGATGCACAGAGATCATGGTGTCATATGAAATAATTAATTATCTTCGCTATTAAGGCGACAGTCGCTGTTATATATATACCGTTATACATCACCGCGTTGAAATAATTTATTAATTATTTATTTATATCCTAGCTATCAGAATGTTTACCTCAATTTGCCTCTCCACAATCGACTGATCAGATATCTCCACCCAATTTAACACATTAAAAGTAATCGTTATACCTCCCACATCAGTTGCACAAAAACTATCCGCCGTTTACCACACACAACTCTGATGACACAATGCCTTCAACGGTGAGCAGCAGGTCACTGCGCGTCCAAAAATTTGCGAAGGCTTTCTGTAACTGCCCACAGATGGTTAAGTTGGACTCCACAATCTCATCAAATTATATGCTGGTAATAAATGAATTTGCCCTCGTATACAAATGTTTTGTATGCAATATTAACAAATACGATTGTGTGTTAAAATCTAATCGCATTTCGATGTAGCCTTCCCTATTTCACGATTTGTTTACTTCTCTCGGGATCTGCAATTAGTTAACAACACATATTTCAATTAATGTCTATCCCAAATATTTGCTTTGATCTTTTTGGACTCAATAAATCTTATTTATTCAATCCACTCGGCAACGAAACACGGAAATTGTCGTTTGCCGTCAGCTGCACACTACGTGAACTTGAATCAGTAATTGTTAAATAAATCGCTCTTGTTTTATCTGCTCATATTGTATATTACGTAAATGCTGTAAAATATCCCTTTATTAACTTCACGTATCTCTCGTCTAATGAAAAATACTTTATGGAACACTTAGGATAACCCACTAGACCGAAAGCAAAGCTATCGTCTTCTTGGAAAATTGTGACGTACGAGTGTCCCTGGTAATTAGATAAAATCCATACATTTTGTAAAAAAAAAAAATCTGATAAGATGGTAATAGATTGATGTTGTAAGGCCAGTTCGATTGTTAAATCCTCTTGTATAAAAATACTTGTTGTAAATTGTATTAACTAGCTTTATGCATCGGATTGAGGAAATTTTGTCTTATAAAAGGGTTACGACACCCAATTGTACAGCCATATATTCGGACAGCGCCATAACCATCTTCGTGTTGGGAAATTGTGAGCTAACAGTGCCCCTGGAAATAAGATTAACTCCAACTAGTTCGTTTACAAAATGTTCAGATAAGGCGATTACAGCTATGGTATTGTCAGGCCAGTGTTAGATAAACATGTATCAAGGAAAGCCATTGTTACGTCAGATAATAGATAACAGTGTAAAAAAACGCGTAAATTATCCTTCAAATGTTTCCAGCAGAATCCATTCACATTTCAAGTCTCTCTACTTTTAGGATAGCTTGATACTCTGTCTGTAAGTATCTTTATCTTTCGAGCACCGAAAACTATAGAAGGTGTTCTTTGGATTGGCTGCAAGTTTATCTTTTCGTTTGACATCGTGTTTGTAGGCAATGGAACAGAGCCATCTCGTTATGAACATTCGGTTGCTTTTTTGTTTGGCGAGTTTTGTTATAAACCGTCATACGCTTAAAGCCTTTTGCTATTAGAAACAAATATGTAATGTCAAGCGCAGTGTAAGCCCTGGTCATGTCTATTTAATGTGTATATGGTAATCGTTTAATTCATCTTTAAAACTGACAAGTACCTTAAGACATAACAAACGTGTTATATTATTATTGTTGAGGTTGGCAACACTCCAAAGTCTCCTACAGACGCTTATACAAAATACCGAGTCTCATGAATGATTAAGCAAGAGGGTTAAATGGCTTTTGGTGACTGAATTTATAAATCGTTCAAGATTATAGTGTTGCGTTTATACACATGTAGATAAATGGTTGCATAAAAATCAATCGGATAAAAGTCATTAATTGTGAACTTCTTTGGGAAAGCGATTTGATAAATAATATAAATTCGACAAATGATTTAAAGAGTATTTCTATTTTCGGTGCATCATTTGCAAATACATTAAGACTACACACTTTTTGACACGATACAAGCAATGTAACTGCCGTGCAACATTTTGTAATTTTATGTTACAATTGATATATACAACTGACACCATTGACATGTACACACATTGACAGTCTGATACATAAGTTTTATAATTGTTGACGATTGTAGTGTGCCTTTAATGAACAAGTTAGTATGTTAAATTTGTCTGTTTGATCTGTATTGAGAAATCAAACATGTAAACATGTGTAGATTGTGTAAATATACGAGTAGATTGAGGGGGCGATTTCAAAGGACTTCATCAACCTGCCTTGACAAATTATGAACTAGCCTTGGCTGATTTATCAAAGCAACGGAAAGCGTTGTCTGGACACATATTCGACATGAAACGAAAGTTTAAGGCACATACGTTTCAGGTTTTACTTTCACCAGCACGAAACGGCGTGGATCTTGGAAATCATAGCAAATTTATAATTTATAATTTGCAACAAGTAGAAAAAGGGGTTTGATTGATTGATTGATATTTATTTCACCATAAAATTTATGGCGGGAATAAAGCTCCACAGAGCTTGTTCTATCCCA
>JAVFBZ010202414.1:0-13675 GCA_032466195.1 Katharina tunicata | reverse complement strand
TGATGGCCAAACAACAAAACAAAGTAAAAAAATACATTTTTAAATATGAAAGTTGATAAATGTTCATGTAGAAATTAACTTGATGAAATCACTATTAGTGGGGCTTTTGCCAAACTGACATAGAAGGGCACGTCTACGCTGCTGTCTAACACATAGTATAAATGGATGGTTAATTAATTTCCTTGATTTGTGTTTAAAATCATATTAAAGGGATCACTTATATAACAATTTGCATTGTCTGTGTCAGGTTGAAAACTGAGAAGAAAGCGCTCAAGAAGCACATTGCACTGCTGAACACTCCCCTTATATACCCATGGTGGACAAACATGATTGAACCTACAACTTAATGGCAGTTTCTTGAAGGGTTCAGCAATCCAATGCTCAACCCATCGAGCCATAGCACGGCCCTGATTTAACTCCTCACTGATCAAATGGCATTATTATCCATAACTACAATTGCCCTATCTTTATCAATTCCTGCTAATTGGAGTAACAGTATCTTTGTTTAAATCCATGTATGTGCATGCTATAAATATATAAAAAAGAAAAATTTGTTTGCCTCCAACGGGATTCGAACTCGGGTCTCTGGCTAGAAGGACCAGCGGTCAAACCGACTGGGCTACAGAGTGTATGCTATATATATATCCTTTTTATTTTTTTTATTTTTCACAGATGAGAAGTGATGTCACCACCAACAGTTGAGTCTCACGATATATATAGGAACAACTGATCAGACTATAGGTAACTGCTATTCACCTTTTTGGCAATGTATACAAAATATTCCTTAACCAAATTCATTTTTTTCAATAATGGTACACAAATATGCAAACATTTAATTAAGTTTCTGTTTATTCTGATTGATTGATTGGTGTTTATTGCCGTGCTCAATGGTATTTCACTTATATGACGGAGCTGTATTCCAACAGTAGATATGGACTCTTAACACAACCATAAAATGTATAGTCTCTTTAGTGTTTTGTTGTTGGAAAGATAATGTTCCTCCAGTGCAAAGTATGACAGCATGATTATAATCTGGATACATGCAGATACAGTCCTTAGCCAGAGCGCTCCCTGTGTTCTGCAGATGTACACTAATTTTCCAAACTCTTACATTTTTTTCACCAAAGATGAAGTAAGCTTATTCTCTGTGTAGATAATTTGCACATTTTTATTTAAATATATATATATGAGATAACAGTTAACTTCGCATAAATCATTTTTTGAAATTGTTTTATTTGATCAACTTTAATATGGCGTAACAAGAACTCAATTTATCTGAAATTAACAATCTATTTCATAGCTTGAAAGCTTGCCGAGCTTGATTGGGGTTTTATGCCATACATATTATTATAAAGGTCTTTATTCTTTTTATTCTTTAGTCTTAAAATAAGGTGACAATTTTGTCTGAAATACAAGCAGGGCTATAAGTAAGTGTTTCTTACCTCCACCGGTATTCGAACTCGGGTCTATATTGATGAAATATGAGGATTTCTTGTGACAACAATTGATAAAAGTGATATTTCACTGCAAATGAATAAAATGGCGTGGGGTACATGTACATGTAGTCATTTATCATTTTTTTGTCGATATAAATATAATATTAATACAGAATATTGCACATTGAAGTTTGAATACCATTATATTGTTCTTGTGAATGGCGGAAGTGAAAACCTCTGCCTTACAAATTACAATTACATGTAGTTACCACTTCCACCTCACACTCGTGCAAATTAACGGTATTCTTTAATCTGCAATATCCTATTTCTTCGAAAAATACAATATATATAATGGCTACAGTGTATTAACCACAATATAAAATAATTTATCAATAAAGAGAAATGTTCAGACTATTATTGAATAAATTGTATAAAATCTTGATGTATGAAGCAGTTGTCTCAATGTCACTGATTTACACAGAGTGTAGTGACCGGATCATTTAATACGGTACCTAGTGACGTCTGTTAATGTCAGTACTATTTTTATATATACATAATAGGTGTATATGTGAAGTCAACTTTTCAATGCAAAATACGTTACATGCAGCTGTCAAATAAAGTGATCAGCTGATGACAAGGCCTTCGTCCACAAAAACTAATGTTGTCAACAAGAACCCAGATCTCTTTACGACTATTTGAGCCTCAAACCCACAGTTAAGCCGCTTTAAAAGTGTGTGCCTAAATATAATATGTTTAGAGTGTAGTGGTGTAGACTAAAAGGTGTGGGCGTTTTTATTTTCTGCTCAATACCCGTCTTTCGAAAATATGAGCCCTAAATTGTGTTGTTGATGCGGCTGGTGAAAATGGGTGATTTTAGATCGTCGGTAAAGAATGATACCAGGCAACAACTGGTCGTAAGCTACCCACATAAAAAGCAGCTGGCAGAAATAAAATCTATCAGTAGCGAATGCATTCCACACATTCGGCTGTTATAACTCCTGGCACGAAGCGCTTATAGCGAAAATCTTACCCCATCTCCTGTCAAAATTCTCACGTTGTCGACACGGAAGTGATCCAAGCTACAACCCCGTTTGCGCATGCGCGGGTCTCATTGCCCTACACATTGCATTTCTAAGTGGGCCAAATGTGAAACGAAAGAAAACAAACAAAAAGAATACGACCGCAGGAATTTAGGACATTCTTAAAACTACATTGAACAAGAGTATACCCCGACATAAAGCCAAATAATTTGCCCATGAATTGTTTAAAACAACTGAATAAGAAAAGTGCGATTAATTTATTACCGTACCGAAAACTTATAAGCCCTCAGTTTAAGTTTTCATCATAGGCTAAATAGGTGACAAATAAGGTCTGTCTATAAAGCGATAGCTGTGACCACATTGTACTTATCCTTATGATATTATTTATATTGGTGTCACCGGGATGCGCCAAAACTTCTGTTTTGTTTTGTTTCTCCCCAAAACAAAAATCAATAGGGAGAAGAAAAAAGTCCAGGTAGGCCTATATCCGAGATGTAGGCTATAGACTTCAAAGGCCTAAATACAGGATGACTCTAAACTTAAATGAAAATTGCGAACATTGTTCTCCAAATTAAAAACTTGCTTACTGCTGTCATGTAAAACTATAGCGATCATTGCGAGGAACATTACTGTACGCTCACTGTAGGCCTATGTATGGTTAATTAGTCCATCATATTTCCGTAGGCTCTCTATCTATTTGTATAAAATAAGCCTAAAGGTATAGGCCCTACATTTTATTAAAAACTATAAAAAAAAAAAAAAAACATTGACAGCCCTAAATAAAAACTGCCTCTAGAGGAGTACTTTCAAGATTTGGATAACTGGAGCTATATCAGGCTAAATAGATAAGTGTGTAATAATCAAATGCGTATATGCCACATTATTAGTAAAACTCTAGAAAGTGAATGACAGGGCAAGTGAAACGAATTACATTCTTTACGAGAATAATTTTTTTTCCAATGGACCTAGTGGGCATGTATATTATATATTATTAGAGGCCCCGAGTTCAAATCCCGGTGGAGGCAAGCAACATTTTCTTTCTCTACATTTATACAAAAATATATTATTATAGCTCTACATGTGCTTAATATATAGCGATATTGAGGGCCTATATCGGTATATTAAGTCATCTTACTGTCCTGATTATTAGAAACAGTGGATGAGGATAAACTACGATATCAGAAGATTCAGAACCCAACATTTTCTTGTTGAGGCCACTAAACAGGATATATGGTTATACACACGATCAAATGTGTACTCTAGCGCTTGTGCCTCCGGGTGATGTCACTGTCAAAACGGCCCGGCTCTATGTAGGTTATGTCGTTAAATCTCAGTTCAAAATGTAGTTCACCACCTCTATATTACAAGATATTTGTATTTTGTCGGAATCTATTATTCACCAGGATTTGTTTTGGCCATGGTTTATGTTGCTATGTCTTGGGTTATCTCTTGATGTGGGAATGGTCTTTATAGTGGGCGAAGTAAACAAGCGTGGACGTGGTTAACGGAGCTGGCTTGTGAGTGGCCCGCTTCGAGAGTAAGGAGTGGCCACCAACAACTAATCGCATACTTAACTTCATTCACAAAACCACAGACCTCTCAGTTGTTCCGCATATGTGTAGACCTGTGGATTGGTATAGGACATCCTTTTCATAGTTTTTCACCATTTCTACCACATGCATTTACCCACAGATTTGAACGGTTTCTCGCCGTTCCCGGACTCTCCGCACAACATGTCGGAGTTAATAGGAGGGGAACGGTCGCTTAGTTCGGTGTTAAGCGATCACCCCGGCGAGCTAGTGAGGACAGGCAGCCCAAACTTTGTCTGCTCCGTACTCCCCTCTCACTGGAGATCCAACAAAACACTACCAGTGTCCTTTAAAGTTGTCTCATTGGGCGAAGTTAAAGATGGGACAAAAGTCACTATTATGGCTGGAAACGATGAAAATTTCTGTGCCGAACTTAGGAATTGTACCGCTTTCATGAAGAATCAAGTTGCCAAATTCAACGATTTACGATTTGTGGGTCGAAGTGGAAGGGGTAAGTGTTATTTTTTTTATATATATAAATTTCAATGAAAAAGTAAAGTTTGGTCTACAATAATTGTTGTGTTGATTAAGCGTAGGCCTACAAGAAGATTTATTCTTTCATGAATATATCGAATCAGTAAGTAAATGTTTATCCCTTTAACTACAAAATATACTATTGATTTTCTTATGAACTTGAATATTCTCTTTTCACTTCATAACTTGTGTCAAACATTAAATTTGACACCTCTGCAAGACCGTTAACAAACAGTCTATGTGTTGTTTGTTTATTCAATCAGGTAAGACCTGCTGTATCTAGGTTATGTCCTGGTAGAGTACATTATGAAACTGTTAATTATGTTTGTCAGTATCCATAAGGGAGTGTGTAAGAGAGGTACACAGAGGGTGCCTCATCCCTATCATAACCATATAATCCAGTAGAATCCATGGAACTGTGTGTATATTGTTATTGGCCTACATATATCTGACCACATGTCATATTTTCTGGACTTCTTATAGAACTCCAGCCCTCTGGCTAAGGGCAGTATGTTTACAGATTATATTCATTCTGTCATAATAAGCACAGCGTTAAACACCAATCAAACTTATAGAACTCTATATTAAACCCACATAAGCATTGTGAGATCAACATATCAATCTCTTATGAATCTCTTACCAAGATAAACTAATATTTAACTTCAATATATGCAATATTTGTCACTGGTCAAAAATTTGCAAACACTGAATATTTGGGGTCCAAGTAGATTATTTGGCTAAATCTATGGACAGTTGACCAGTACAAAGTTGTGACATTTCCAAGCAGTTTAGCTTATGAATGAACCAAGCTAGCAGCTGGAGACAAGTTACTTAGCATCAGTAAAACCTATTGCTGGGTTTTGAAGGATACAACAAAATAAAAACCTTTAATTAAATATCTTGTGTCTGTTTATTGTCAATTACTTTAAATGTCATAAGTCATTGGTCAAGCATGAGGGATCAAATATTGATGTATTCTCTCTCTATTCTCATTTCTCAACAAATTTGACCAACGGTGACACTCTGTCATAATATGGCTGTTCTTATTTGTATACATGTACTTTTACTAGTTGTGCTGATGTAAAATTGATGCTGTAAAAGACTAATAGCTGGGATAATCTGAGCCAAATGCTGTCAGGAACTGTGAGGCTAAAAAAGCAATGTAAAGAAGTTTGTCAGACAAAGGGGCACACCCCTAAAGCATTAAATCCAGTCAATAAGAAGGCTGCTGAAGGCAAGGGCAGGGGTCATGACCCTGTTTACTGCCCTCTTACACAGAGTTACACTGACAAAGAAACCCTGGAACTGGTCCCCATCTCATTTTCTGTCCTTGCCCATATATATTTTTATAAAGGGTATTATATAAAAAAAATTTCACCAATGTGACATTTCAGATGATGTTTATTTCTGCTCTGTTTCATTTATCTATTTTCCAATCAAAGTGACAGTTATATCTTGTAAGCTGTAAAAGAACAAAGTTTACTATAATTTTCTGTTGGAATAATAAGGATATTAGCAGCAGTGAGTGGCTCCCTATAGAAATGAACCATGAGATCAGGGCTGTTTCATACTCATGTGACTTTGACTAACACACAGATCAGTTAGCCTACATATACTCTATAGTGCTTATTCTAGGGCCTATTGGTAATCAAATAGTGGGGTAAATAGTTTTTTTGGAGTATAATGTAGAGATGATTTTTTTTTTTTGTCTTTCTATTTTCTATGGATATGGATTGGGGGGGGGGGGGGGGGGGGTTTTAATGTTAAATGAAATATTTGTTCCCTGTTAGTGTGGATTTTTGGCAAATTCAATGTTGTATCTTCAATATGTTATGGGTGGGGACCAGAGGTTCTTTGATCCTTTACAATAAGGGAAATGATAGCATTTCTTACTACCCAAATCTGTATAATTGAATATTTTGGCAGCATTACTTTTCAACTAGTATGTAAAAAAATTGGTTTGTTCTGCTTTTATTCACTATGAATTTGAAGCATTCAAATATATTTCAAAATATAACATAAAATGCCAGTAGGCTGTAAAACAATATGTTCTTGCACCACATAGATCTTGTTGAGTTTGTTCTTGCACCACATAGATCTTGTTGAGTTTCTTCTTTTCTGTGTAATGTCTCATGCGGAGGTCTTAGTTGGGATTTAGATGGGGTTGTTTTTTGAGCTGACAAAAGGTCACATGTACATATTGTAATGATTTTGAGTGAGCTATTGATATTGTGCCCGAGGAAATTTGATAATGAGCATAAAGCTTTAAGTCTGCAGCTGCCCAGATCCCAATTTTTGCCTGCATGGAACCCACAATGGTTCTTGAGAATAAAAAGGCAGGTTGGTTGTGTGGCTATTGTGCCTTACACAATTCAAACACAACACAAAAGACTTACAATGAGCCTTGTTGCAATTTTTGATATGGTTTGGAGGTTGAGGTGTGGATGCCAGACGTACATGATGAAAACATGGTTTAGGCAGTTTTAATGGTTATTGATCCTGAGTATTAAAAAACCCAAAGATCTTTTTAATTATTTTTTTTAAATTTTTTCAAAAGATATTTTATCAAAATTTTTATCCAATTTTAGAAAATATTGTCCAAGATGGTCTCATTGAATCCAATTTAATGCCACATACAGAATCCTTTGAAAAAGTTTCAAGTCTATAATTTTCTGGAGACCTCAATTACAGGATAGTTTTTCTTGACCTTCAGTTATTTGAGGGAAAGTGCATGTTGTTGGGTGGCCAAACTATGTCATTTTTATTCATTAATCAACAAATTTTCTAAACTTTGTCCTTTTGAAGGATCCAAAATTTAGCAGCAAGGGTCAACATATTTAGACAGCTAGTGTGCAGTTCTACCAGACAAGTTTATGTGTATAGAATAACTTCTTTAAGTGGCATTTAGAAGTTGGCTATATAATAACACTGGAACTACTATGGATTAACATCTTCTGAGTTTATTCGGACGACGTTTCGGTGTTGCTTCTTACACCGTTGATAACAGTAGTTCCAGTGTTAGTGTATAGAATAGAATAACAATATGTATGTGGTGGTCATGTTTCTATCAGCTTCAAGTAAATACACACATTCCAGTATGTCCCTAAATTTGAAGTCTGAATGAATTGAACTGTTAATGATATCATGCCCAACTAACTCTGGATGTTAAGTTTTATTGCAAACTATTCATGACATTAGTTGTATGTGTAATCTGTAATGACATTAGTTGTATGTGGAGTCTGTAATGACATTAGTTGTATGTGTAATCTGTAATGACATTAGTTGTATGTGTAATCTGTAATGACATTAGTTGTATGTGTAATCTGTAATGCAGGTGTCTTTTAAGTGGACTACACTCACCTTAGTGAAGTTCCAGGGGTTATCTACTGTTATTGACAGAATCGGTGTGACACAGTTTAGTTTAAATCACCCACTCATGATATCACCACGCCCACTCTCTCTCTCCCTGTCTCTGAATATAGTCACATGGTTCAACCCACACTTCTCAAGCTACTCACCACCAGAGTAAGTCCCTTTGTCACAGACAATACTAACACATATTATGTAACCTGTGGCCCTTAGGCTAAGGGAAGTTTGTTCCGAGGATACTTATCCTGCCTTACATGTACTTACCACTGGAGGAAGATTAATTTTCTAACCAAGCAAAACACTTCATTTTATGGTTGTGTTAGTGTAATAATTGCTGTTGGAGTAAACGTCCGCCATATAAGTGAAATATCCTTGAGCACAGCGTTAAACACCAATCAATATCTGTGGAGGCAGTAAACAAAAATCAGATCTGTTTATTTGATAGACTTTAACTCTGATATATCAGAGTGTTAAAAATTGCGTAAAATTGCTTAAAATGAATTACCCAAACTTACAACACCTCTGCCTGTGTTAAGATGCTTGGTGGCACTGGTGGCCTGTATGTAAGAAGCTGTAACATTTATTGATCTACACAATCTAGAAATGTGTTAGAAATGTAGATAAAAATTGGGATTCAACGATGGGCTAAAAGTTTCTTTTATAGAATACTATTTCAGAAAATTACTAAAAAAAATTGGGGTGGGGGATAATAGACCTATATTTACAAAAAAGTTAAACAAAATAAATTTTTACAAAGTTTGAAAATAACTTCCATTGGGAGTCACTGGTGAGTCAGATGTGAGGAATGGAGGAAATAAACTACCATGTCCCGTGACCTTGTTTTTCACATGTATTGTTTACAGCTTAACCGGCTACAGCTTTAAGGGGTGATAGGGATGAATACTCAACTTTCACTTTTGAGAAGATGTCTTTTTACAACTTGTTAGAGGTTCATGCAACTTGATGTTACAGTATCTAGAACTATGATAATGAGACTTACAATGTCACAGAAGAGAAATGTGATTTCATCCTCAATCTTGATCATATATCATGTATTCGGAAAGGTTATTCTATCTTATCAAACATCATAAATGATTATGTACATAGTGCTGTATTCTACAAGCTTTGGTGGAGAACTTACTCAATCTCCAGGTATAATATGTATAATAAACCTGCTGACAACTGTCCAAGAAAGCAGAATGTCAATCTATATGTTGTGAGCCATTAATTTATATTTGACTGTGTTTTTAAACATCAATAATTAAAGATACGTGACATCTTAATTAGGAATTTCAGATTTTTAATGCAGAAAGCCACAGTTAACAAATGCCTTGTGGTTTATTCTATATTGATCCCAGGCTGAACAAAATAAAGGTATTGATGTGGTTTTATTACAGCTTTGAGTGTACTTAGATGTTAGTGACAATCAGGTAAAAAATACTGGGCAAACACCCATGATTTATTGAGGGTTCTAGTCATTTCAAGACAGCCAAACATACAGTCAACATTTGTTTACATGGGGGGGGGATGAAATGAAATGAAATGAAACAGAAGCACTCTTCTACTGAAAGTTGATATTTGATAAAACAATCTATTATACCGTCAAATCCCGTATCCCTAAATGTAGTTTATGGAGGAATAAGTTTGTATACATGTCTCTCTGTATTTAACATTAATTTTATTACTAATTTTAACTAATTGGGGTTATTTCACTTATATGGCGACAGTTATGGCAACACAATGTGAAGTGGCCTCAAGTATTAAGTCTCTTGGACAGATACCACCCCTCCAGTCCTATAAAGTATCTAGGAATGTAAGCTGAAAACATAATGATACTGTCCTTAGCCAGAGGGCTTGTTTGGTAGTGGTTCCGTCTATAAAACTGTCACTATAAGAGTGAGGTGAACAAGTGCAGATTGTAGAAGAACTGTATACCTGTATGTATGTGTATGTATGTCAGTATAACCCTGGGAAGTGTGTAGACTGACTGCTGTAAACCCTCTGATTATTCCCTCTCCACTGACACACTCAGCTGCTAGGAGTGGAAGGTCTTTCAGGGTACCCTCATTCCTGAGATTTCATTTGTTTGATGAATCCATTATGTGACTCCCTCTGACAGAACGTTACTAAACCTTATCCAGAATGCAAGAAATGGCCGCCCAAGCAGTATAGGCTAAACTTGCTCTTGACTTCTCTCCAATACTTATTCCAACAATTTGGCCAGTCCAAAGTTTAACTTGTTCATTTAACAGAAGTATACAGATGGTGACAAGCTAAACTAATAAATTGGTGATGAAGCCTTCTTGTAAATTTAATGTTTCAAATGGAGTCCTTTGGTTGTTTGCTGAATTACTGTGTTGGATTGATTAGGAGAGTTATTGTAGTGTGTTAGATTAGGCGGATGTATGTAGTCTCAAGGCCTTTGTAAAGGGAAGAGGTTAACTTGTGATTCACTGCCATTTCTCCTGCACAGGAGTGGTATAGGCCCTAATACAATATCCTAGTATATTATACTTACCTAGTTTAATCAAACATGAATCATATGCAAATCTGTAACAGCCACCCAGAAAAATTATTATATTAAGAAAAAATGGAGAATAATATATAAATGAATGAATCATAAATAGATGATATTCATCATACAAAGTTTTTTTGTACGTGTTTCAAGTGAAGCTTACAGAAAGTCTGATGTCATTAATTGCAGGGAATCGAAATAATACATTTTTGCGTGTACTGAAATGATATGCAAAGATTCCCTTTTTTTATTATATTATTATCTCAGGAAAAAGATGGACAATAGAAAAGACTTTGTCGCATTACAGTTTTCTATTGGGTAAGCTTAATAAAGACTTTATTAGTGTCACTGTGTCAGTACAGTTATTCATGTATTAGAAATGTGTGTTTTGGTGATAACTAGTATAAATCTAATCTCTCGATCGGGTAACAAAACATAATGAATTACAGTTGAGTAGAGAAACATACAATGATAGGTATCTAGCCTAAATAGAACCACAGTGTTAGTATGCATCCCATTAAGCCATCTGTTAAGAATTTAAAAAAGGTGTGTAATAAATCTCACATGGGCAGAGTACAGTGTACGGAGGAGTACATGATGTTGTATGATTCATATAAGTAATTCTTGAAGGACACCTAGAAATGGGGCAGATACAATATGAGGAAGTGGGCTTTTGTTGGTTACCTTATTAATTATACATGGGGGAATGTCCATGTTTGACTTTAATCCTGTTTACACAATCAGCCTTTTCACCATCATCTTCTTGATGCCTTCAAAGAAATTAACAATTGTGGAGTTATGTCCCTTGACAGCAAACTTGGAGACATTAGCCTCGGTCGTTACATCTTCTCGGAGGAGGGTGATAATCAGATTCAGTTTGAAATTTTGCTGTCATGCTATTATCTATATATGAGAGATAATTGAAAATAAACTTTTATGCGGGTTAAAACATGATGTATAGTGCCCAAATTAATATAATGTATAATTAAAGATATCTATGTAACCAACCTTTCTTGCAATAATTGAAAATTATCATTTAATTTTTTTTTAATAATAATATAATTTTAATACTCAATCATAGAGAAAGTTTAAAAATAATGGAACAGATATTCATTATGGGAGAGTCTGAGTTGGAGGCTTACAGAGATACCCAAGGTCTGATGAAAAAGCTTCCCTAGACTACCTCGTTGTACGGAACTTTAATTATCCCTTAATGTTGAACAATCTGTGTTACTTCTTTTCTTAGATTTCAGATAATATTTATTAAGCATTTAAATAAATATAAATAATTTGTTTAATTATTTATAAAATTATATTTATATGTATTTTATTTATGCTTTTTTAAAAATATATAGGCTTATCTTTATTTACTTACTGTATTGTGGAGACCTATCGATTATACAAGGGTTGGGGGTGCCAGGTTTCCATAGTTGATCAAGCCACAATAGAGAAGTGTGCAGGAAGAGGGCAAGTGTTAGACATGGATCAGGGCTTCATGATTGATTGAACACCGTCACAACGCCCCTTCTCCTAATGCCCTGATCTGCCTGTGTCAGGCACCCTAACACCCTTCACAACCCCTTTGGCAGGGTTTACAGCTTGCCCAATCTCCCTGTATCTTTTGTTCCTTGTTGAAAGTGCTCTATTACTTCATAGGGCTTTGTAACCTAGCTGACAGATTTAGTTGAACCAATTAACATTAAGCTCAACATTTCCTTATTGATTTCAGGATTTGCTTCAGTTAACTCAGAAAAAAATCTAAATCCGTTTACATATATCACATAATGAGAGACTTGTCTTCTATGCACACTGCCTTTTAAATGTACATTAAATCTATATTTAAGTTCCCATTTAAAAGTCTTGATCAATTTTTTTTTTTTAGTTATGTAGGAACTAAAATGCATATCTTTTTTTTTTATGGTCTTGTATAGAAAGTTGTCACATATAATTTAAGGATGAGATGAGATTTTTATTTTTTTTTTAAGAAATTTTGTTATTAAAAGTTACCTCCAATTAAGATGGTGTAAAATGCAAGCAGTTAGTAAAAACAGTGAAATGGTTGAACGATTTATTTATTTTTTTATTGGGATAGTGTTAGGATAAGGACTATATCCTAAGTAATGCCCGGTAGTGTTAATAATAAGTGAGTGCTCTTGCTACCTAGGTAACCAACTTTCTCTCCGTCCACAGGCCAATACCACTGACAGCCGACTAATATAACAAATTCAGTTGTTAGGTGAATTAGCATTGTGTTCTTTGAGGTTGTCAGGAGTTTATGATTAATGCCGTCAAACTCTGCATGTCTAGATGAAGTTGAGTCATCTTGTATGAAGTTAAGATAGCCTTTAGTTTTCAGATGGGGTGTTTCCTTCTTGCGCCATCTGCTGCCGCAAAACTAAATGTCACCTTTCCATGGTTTTTTTCACAATCTGATTTAACTGCCTCTTGATCCGCAATGTATTCTTGAAACTGACTTGCCGCGTCAGAATGGCGCTGTGTTCTTCTGCTCATTTGAAATTGATGAGAGCACTTTACCATTGTTCTTGATGCCTGCATGCACTTTTCTAACCGACAAGCTAGAGATGAGGGAGAGTTGATATTGAAATATTTCCCCGATATTGTAAGGGCGGGGTCGTGCCCGTTGGCTGTGACCCATGTAATCTGTGACCTTCTTACGGCTGCTTCTTGACACTGGCTGTCAGTATGAAGAAAGGGTGGTCAGTCATTACTACTATTCCCAACACGCTATCAATTCTAGTCTAATGTTTGCTGTCCACTAAGATAAGGGAATATTGGTGAAGATTCCAACTAACAAGGGTACAATCAATGGCAATAGAACAGACCAGCCAGTTATTAGGCAGGACAGAGACTGACGGCAGCTTAATGTGCCATCACATATTAAATTGATTAGCCTTTGACAGAAACTAAGAAGTTAACATCAAGTCAACAAACAGTGAAAGAAAGGCTCATTAAAACAAAAGAGGTCACACCTTAGCTGAAATAGTTTTTTAATATACAAAAACAGATTAAGACATATTAAGTAAACAAATACAAACTATTCTAATTGTTTTCATAGTTCAATTAATTGAAAACAAGTTTGTTATTAAAATGCCAACAAATTACAGGTCACAACGACCTTTGATCATTTTATTTTTTGGGGTCATATATGACAATGAGTTCAGCTATTTATTAAGCCTTTATAATATACCAATGTGTTTAGCATTTTATTCAGAGAAAGCCTTTATAATATAC
>JAVFBZ010202402.1:0-13675 GCA_032466195.1 Katharina tunicata | reverse complement strand
CTCTAACCTAATGACCCAGTGTTTGTAGTACCTGGCATTGTGCTGTAGAACTCTCTAACCTAATGACCCAGTGTTTGTAGTACCTGGCATTTTGCTGTAGGACTCTCTAACCTAATGACCCAGTGGTTGTAGTACCTGACATTGTGCTGTAGGGCTCTCTAACCTAATGACCCACTGTTTGTAGTATCTGGCGTTGTGCTGTAGGACTCTCTAACCTAATGACCCAGTGTTTGTAGTACCTGTCGTTGTGCTGTAGGCCGGTCTCTGAATTGCAGGGAATGATTTGTTTGCGTATTATTTATTTTGTCCTTCTATGTCATGTTATGTATCTTGCTGTCACTATCTGAGACAATTGTAAACTTGATTTGCAGGTATATGTGAATATGCAGCAGCCAGATAACTACGAGAGTAAGATGAAGGAATTGGTGAGCTCATTAAAACAGAGAACAGAGAGTAACAAGGTACAGTAACATGCCCTTTGACAAGAACACACAATTACAGCTGATATACACAAGATAGGAGGGTCAAATGCGCAGGTTTTATCATGGAATTGAGGAAGATAAACAAAATCATGTGGCTGGGCTTTGAGGCTATTGTCGATACCAATCACAGCCTGAACTATTCAGGTGTGTCAGACTAACGATACCTCCCTGTAGTGAGGGACCACTCCGTGGTTCAGTGTGGTTAGCGCGTCTGACTGCAGATCCTCCTTCGATGTACCACACGGGGTCAAGCCTCCCAGTGGACCTGAGGTATATGAGGGAGTCACACGAGGTGACTTCGGCAATCGCGGGGGGCGTTTTTTACAAGGTTTCCTCTTGGTTTTACGCCGCGTTGAGTAGAGCAGATTAAGAAGTGGAGAATCCGTCGTCATATAAATGAAATACCTTTGAGTATGACGTTAAACACCAATCAAACAAACAAACAAACAAACCTCCCCGTAGTGAAAGCGATTCCCTGCAGAGTACATGCTAATCTGATTCACAAGATCTTATCAGTCTTTTGTCATGATTCTAATTGATACAGTTATTGAAATATTAACCCAATAAATGTGAACTGTATTAAAGTGTTTCTCTGAAAAACTGAAATCTGTTCCACCCTTATGTTATGAAGCATTAAGAAGCTTGAGAGGTTATACGCCGGATGCTCAAGAGAACTGGAAAAATCTCTGGTTGGCGTCAGACTTCTGTGGTCTGCTCATCATTGGTATTATTAACAATATTATTTAGATATTCAGATAGGTCAATGCAACTCGGTCCTGGGTTTTATTTTTAAGGTTTATAGATACTATTATAAAGTTTGTCAAAGTTAACAAATTAATTGATATTTGTTTCAGGTAAAAGAGTACCCGAGCTGCTTTATCAGTTATTGCTGGAGTAATTCACGTACTATTGTAGAGCAGGGCGGCAGAGAGAAGACTGGGGCGTTAGGGTTTGGTGATCCCAGGAAGGTCAAGGACCACCTGGTGAACAGTGGTATCTCTTGCTGGCTAGACGTCGAACAAGTGGGCAAGGTATGTGGGCAGAATATTAAAAAGGGTAGACAAAGTAAGAGACTGAGTATTGAACCTGCATTGAAAGACATGTGGAAAGAAGTTGTGTAGATGGGCTAAAATCTAAAAATTGTATGGTGTGCTTTTCTTGCCATATCGTTTGTGTCTGTTGCATTAGCTATTACTCAATAAGTATTCGTCATTAAATTCATTTCACAATAATTGCTTGTCAGTTTTATGAAGAGTATAAGCCTACTGTTTTTGTGGTGACTTTAATATGAATATCTATTTACTAATGGTTAAATTTGCAGAGGTATCTCCTTTATGGTACATGCAGGAGTAGTCCACCATACTATTTAAGGGACCAATTGGCTCTAACAAGATAATGCAAGCAATCCACACACCCAGAACCCCATTTTTTAAAACTGATGTCTATAGTCTTCTCAGATTTTATTTGTTTGTGTTTTTGTTTCCTGTTTTCTTATATAATTTTGTGAATATTCCTTGTTAAAGTTTATACAATCCGAGAATGATTTTTGATTGGTTTGTAGGGAGGATTGTATCAAGACATAGCAGATGGATTAAGGAGGGCTAAAGTCATGGTGGTATTTGTGTCTGATGAGGTTTGTTTCAATGATTATCTTTAGAGTTTTCACCAACATTAGCAAGCCATACTACAAGTATTAACTGGAGTCCTTAAATTTAAATTATCAAGTATAATGCAAATCCAATATAGTAAACTTGTATAAGCATGTGCTCAGTTAGGTATGAAATCATTGTGGCAAGAGCAAGATTTTGTGGAGTTCTTTGGTGGAAAAAGGTACTAAAGGTACTGATTTTGTCAGCTGCATAAAATTTGAGGTAATTCTATCTAAATTTTGACTTATAAAAAAACTTGAGTTTTTTAGAATCCAAAGAATTAGGAAAATCTAACATCGATTTAGTTGAGTAGTCATCTGTACCATCAGCTTGGGCTCAAGATTTCAGCGTAGCTACTTGATTCAAATTTTAGCGAAAAAAAGAATAACTGAAAAGTTAAAACTAAAAATTTTTCATATTTCATCACCTTGATCTCTGTTGTGTGTTTCAGTATGCAGAGTCTCAAAACTGTCAGATGGAATTTCGCTATGCAGTGACAACGCTTAAAATACCAACCATCTTAGTTGTTGTGGGAACAGGATACAAATGGGAAAGAACAGAGGTTTGTTATACATACATGTACATGTACTAGCGGTAAACTACTAGAGATTCTGTGTATATTGATAAATACACTGGGGCAGTCCGGCCTTTCTGAGATATGTTTGTCTGACGAGAGATGTTTGTTTATTGTTTATTGTTTATTTTCCGATGTTAGATCAACAGGACTGTATGTCCCAATTACAGATCATTGGCCAGCTTTATTGTGGGAGGAAACAAAGATGTGTTTATCTTGAACTGTCATCTCCCTTACCACATAAGGTTCACCCAGTGTAAGGTTGGGGGAAATCTTCTGTGCACTGCTGTTCTCTGAGTGAAATAATCTTAAGTAGGGTGTAAAATCCTAATCAAACCAACAAGCAAATCCATCAGGCTGCCATGCCATCATATTAGTAAAATAGAACTCCAAACATACAACCCCGACTAGTTCCAGCATACTAGTGTTGTGAATGTCCATAAAAATGACAAAGCAAATATTTTACTACAAAAACGTTATTTGTGGTATTTCATTTGATTTGGAAGCCACTGTATTTATTTAATGCTGTTTAACAAACTGTTTTTAGGTTGGAATGTTATCAGTTGGGTATCAGTGTCCTAAAGTGAATTTCCAGTACGAGAACCCATCAGCTTTAAATGACATAGTGAATGAGGTGAAAAACCTCCTCCCCACTCAGGAGAAAGATCATCAAGGGAAGCAACTCCTAAAAGATGAACAAGAAGTTGCCTTTCAGGTTTGTTATATTTCTATTTTCCAAAATTCACAGATAATGGCAGCTCATAACGCAACTTATATTTTAAAGGAGGATCTGAAAATGGCACCTAATTCAATAGCAGGTGGTTTGGCGGGAGCCTCCTGTTTCCTGGTGCTCTCTGGGCCTCCTGTGCCCTGGTGCTCTCTGAGCCTCCTGTTTCCTGGTACTCTGAGCCTCTTGTGCCCTGGTGCTCTCTGAGCCTCCTGTGCCCTGGTGCTCTCTGAGCTAAGGGGCGGGTGGTTGGGCGGGAGCCTCCTGTGCCCTGGTGCTCTCTGAGCTAAGAGGGATCAGGAAGGTGATTTATCGTGTAAACTTTATTTGGTGTCTTCTGTTTTGCCAAGGGCATTCAGGTGGTTTCCATCACCCACTGGCACTCAATCATATGAGCAAAATAACCTCTAGTATGGCCTAAAACCTGAATCAAACAAAAAACAAACCAAACTCAATAAATTTACTTTAAGTTGGCAGTTTCTTGCCCTCTGAGAAATGTTTTTGTTACATCTGCACATTTGCTTATTCCATGGGCTATGACATTAGGATAAAACATAATAGAGATAAAAATAATAATGGATCATAATAAAATAAATACTGCCTTATTTTATTAGGTCTTTGAGGCAACATTCTAGGAAGATCATATACTTTAATCTCTGCTAGCTTTCGTTGGCAATTTGTGTGTCTGTATATGTATTTTTGTCGAGTAATTACACTGGCACAGGGATATCGGCTAATTAAAGTCGGTAAATTATCTCATGTTCTGTATCAATTCTCAGAGACAAGTTTCTAGATAGACCTGAATCTCGAGTTGTTCTGGATGTATGAATATTAAAAACTCCGAAAAGTAGATCAGATATCCTGCTGGACTTTATTAGTTCAGAAATGTGGCGAGACCTCTTAACAATTACAATATAGTGAAAATCAATTAGTATTCAGCCTTGAAGTAATTACCCTTGACATTTAGAGCCAGACACCAAGTCAGCTAGATGCACCAACTTGGACCACCTATAAACTACTGACTTTCAAACGAGCCAAACTTTCTTACGTATCAACCTTCTGTCGTTTTTCAGGAAGAATTGGAGTTAGCTCAGAGAAAGTTTTTCCGTTACATCTGCACGTTTGCCGATTCCATGGACTGTGAACCTTACCCTCGTCTTATCGTCCTTGACCTTTTAGGCAAGACCAAAAACACTGGAGAAAATGAAGAAAAATCTCCAACAGAACAGATGGTAAGGAATACTGTTGGAACAGGGGTACAGATTGACTTAAGCTGGTTGGCTGTTGCTATTTGAGTCTCGGCACCTTATGAGCTTTAAAAGGGACATCAAGAACCAGATTTGCTGTAGCCTTATGTTTGGAGTCTTGCCATTGCCTTGTTTACTTGTTGTTTTATTCCTGTGATGTCATGGGTGTTTTCCTTCACCCATTTGGACAGGTTACTGATGTGGTTAAGTGAAATCACCTTGAACACCACGTAAAGTATAGTCAAGCAATGAAATAAGATGAATGAATTAATAACATGACTTCAACAACAGTACTAGTCAATCTGTCTCTTGAGTCAAACCCTGTTGAATATTCATTTTGTGTAAATATCGAAAATATAATGTTTTCCAAACCTTTGTGTTTGGATTGATAATATTAACATAACTTCATATACATGTATTATTAATATGTATTAACTAGATACTGCCTACTCCATTGTAATAATCTTTCTTGATCTACTTGACCATTTTTTATCATTAATTCACAATTCATACAGTAGTATTTGAATATGTTTGTAGGAGAAGGAAGACAGTTACGCTGCCACCCCCAAGTACTGTTTTACTTTACTATGTGAACATGAAGAGGTATGGTCTATCAAATAAGGTTACAACTGTCCTTTAAAATAAGAGTATAGACTTGTTTAATAGTATAACTGGTATAATAGTCAGTTATGAGCTTTGTTAACAACACATTAGTCGGATGGTGTGATGTCCATTACATTAACATATCAGAATTAACAGAGCAACAAGCTTAATCTTATTTATTGGTCACTTCTACTGATTTGTGAATATTTAAAATGGTCTATTGAAATCAGTGATGGGACTGAGGCATGATGGAGTCTGTTTGTTCGTCCTCAAAATACCAGCATGATCATGGTCATACACATGTAAGGGAAATACTTTCGACAAATGGATGAGAACTATAAATTAATACATAGTTATCTTTTGTTTCCGTGTTTAAAAGGTTTACACTGTAGCCACGGTTGATACATGGGCATCTAAAAAGTGAGTTGCCTTTGATCCGTGTCAGAGTAAGCTTATTTTAGTTCATCAACTAATGGTGGTTCGCGGTTACACAGCACTTTTGACAGCCCTGCAGGCTAGCGTCACAGGAATCTGGCCACACTGCCAGTCGGTGGGCGAGCGGCCAGTCTGTGAGCGAGCGGCCAGTTTATGTTAGACTCAAACATAAATCTGATCTGGATCACAGGCAGCTCAGACCGAGTAATTGTGGCTTATATCTACCCTAGTATTAAGCACTATGCTTTTAATTGAATACAATCTGCAACTGAGATGACAGAAATAAGTCTCTTTCCTTATTTGAAATAAAAAATGGACTAATTCATGTGTTGTTTTAACTTTAGGGTTGGCACGATGTGTACCCTAGTGTCCCAGTGCACCCGTTGGGCAGCCATGAAGAGAACGCCTTACTCCAGAGCTCTGCAGGCTACATGGCACGTCAGATGGCAATTCTGAAAAATACCAAGCTCACTCTAAACTGTATGACCTCACAGGAGGGGATTGACCTCTACCAGAGGTTTGAACAGGTACTGTATTTGTGTGATCTCACCTCATTTAAATTGTGATACATGTATAATAGGTAGGATTAACTCCTTCCTTGAAACAAAGGATTATAATTTGCCTTTAGTGTGTACTGTATTTTGGTCCCTTGTGTAATCAACCAATGGACATATTAGATTTGAATGATCTTGAAGGGTGTTGTATTTATGTACATGTAGTATGCTACATGTATGTGAGGAGAGGTTTTGGGGGCTGTTGAGATAGCAGGCTGGTATTTACGAAGTTTCTCTTATCTTTCCACCAACACCAGCTATGCTTTGCGGTCCTATATGTTAAATACCCGGAGAAAAATTGATAAATAAATCTATTGATTAGATATGACCAGAAACGTATTAACATGGAGTATGAAACAAGCCATTGGAACACATCAACGACAATGAGGGTTTTCAGAGCCCTTTTACATGCAATGTAACATAGTTGCGCAGCATCTGATTTTCATATTTTTTTGTACAGTTTCTAAATTTTACAATCAACTGACAGCTAAAATATAACTACCAAACAGCAAGTGGATTGTATCTTTACTTTGTGTATTACAAACAACCCATGATTCCACATCCAATTCAAGTCATCTGAGCGACCACTATTTCTCGCTAGAGGGCGCTTAATCATCAATCTGTTTTAGTGAGAGCTTTAACACCGTTAATGTGTGTCAATATGGCTGGTTTCATACTTCGGGTTAATAGACTTCTGATAAACTGTACAGGTTTGATTTAGGGGTTAGGGTTAAGATTTGTTTTTAATCTAAAACTACATGTACATGTAAGAATTGAGGCTCCCCAATGTTGTTTTTGTGTTTAATCCTCATTTCGCTACCTTTACAAGCATTGTTTAGTATACATGTATGTGAAAGCAGAATACAATGACTTGCCAGCATACTGACTTTCCTTGGTTTTCTCGTTCATACATACAAGCACATTTGTGACAACTTTTTTTCTCAGCTGATAGCTGATTGACCAACTCACTTAGAGATTTCTTCAGATTGCAATCACTAACTGACCATCATTTAGATGAAATCATCTTGAATCATAAGAGAAGATTGGAATCATTTTCAATAAACATTTCCTGAAACAATAACCTTTTTTGCTTGTTTTCCAATTGAAAGGATTGTAAGCAGAAGACATCTAGCAGTGACCTTCAGGAAGGTTATGTAGAGGTCAGACGACTTGTCATGGAAATGGACAAAACGGGAATTATGGGAAATCTCAAAAGGTGAGACCTGGTAGTGTTAATATGAATCGAAAGGCATTTACAGCCTGACCTTATTCAAAATAGGTTACTAGTATTTCTTTCTTTTCATTTGTAAAAAAATATATATATATTCAGCTGGATACATACAGTATGCATCAAAGCTTGGTAATATTTCACTGATCATTTTTTTTCTAGGCTTTTAACATCCAAGCACTTGCCTCTAACCCTACAACTGCTTGGTATGAAAATTAACATACATGTAAAACACAGTTTGAGAAATGTGACCTATGACCTGGTGCTCTCTGAGCTAAGTCACGTTTTCCATCCTAATTTTGTCTTGTACGTCTTTGTTGTGAATTTGAGGATGGTTTCCTTGCGCATTAGATTTGCATGCAGTATCCATCATATACATGTAAGTAAGGAATATCCCCTGAATCAATCAATCAATCAATCAATTGATATGCCACTGATACAAATCCTGTTTTCAGATGTCATTTAACCAACGGGAAGACAGCCTGGCTTTGTTCCAAACATCAGAAGGAGAGTAATGTAGGTGGGAAAGAAAATAACCAGAAACCAATTCAACCAATAGGTGAGCTGTTACTTTCAAATATTTTGAAGATTATCAAAATAAATATGTTCAAGGGTTTTCCAGTGGAAATGCAATGATAGTTAATCGTTTTATTTTAGTGTAGGTGGTGTTCAATTCCCTGATTGTTCCTGGTGATGTTAAGGGTGGTTTCCTTCACGCATCAGTTTGGCCGCCGTCCTGCGGGTGAAATAACCTGATATATAACATGAAACAACAAATCAATATTTTGAATAATATCCCATTTCCCTGTGTGAAAGTAAATTCCTGGTGGTAAAATATCCTATTTACAATTGGTGCATACATGTATTAGTCAATGGAACAGCTTCCCACCTGTACTTTTTTGTTGCTGTACTTCTCCCTTGTCACACAGCAGTTGTACAGGTGTAAATTTCCCTTCTGTTAAACTGCAATTATAGCAAGGAAATTCCCTTAGTCAAGCTGCAGTTAAATAGGGGTGAAAATTTCCTTGCTGTCAACCTGCAGTTATGGGAGTGAAATTTCCTCTCTAACAAGCTGCACATATACATGTAGTAGGGAAATTATCCTGCTGTCAAGATACAGTTGAGAGAAATCTCCTCACTGTCAAGCAATCTCCTCACTGTCAAGCAATCTCCTCACTGTCAAGCAATCTCCTCACTGTCAAGCAATCTCTTCACTGTCAAGCAATCTCCTTACTGAAGAGCTCGAGTTACAGAAGTTATAGGAATGAAATTCCTTAGCTGCTAAGCTGCAGTTAAAGGAGTATGGCATCAGTCAACGATCTAATCTGAAGAAGCCTCAGGCCCGCCATTAGGTTAAAGAAATGGAAAAAGTTATGCTAGCTATTCTGGATTTGGGACTCCTTAGTTGGTTTAAGTAAAGGTGTAACATTTTAACATCTGGTTGTTTATAAATGGTCCACTTTGTACGTCTACGGAAAAACTTAACAAACTAATTTGTTTATGTTTTATGACACTTAAGTTTGTCGTATGATTATTCAGATACATGTATTTTCTGGTCTGATATTTACTATTATACTACATTTGTTGTTTTTAGACGAGAGTGAAGCAAATCAGAATCTGATCCAGAAAGAGGCTGTAGTGGAGGAGAGCCCTAAACTACCTCAGTTACGTGCTCTTCAAAGACAGGAGATGGTTGGCAAGGGAGAGAATCGTAGAAGGGAGTTGAAAAGAACAACTAGCAGAGCATGTTCACTTATGTAGACCAAGTTTGAATTTTAATGATGAAAAGCCAACAACTGTCATGGTATTAATTATTCAGGAACAAAAGCCACAATTATACTTCATTCTTTGCTCATCTGTAAAATGTATTTAGTCCATGACAGCTAGAACATGCCCAGGCAGTTGCTAAAGAAACAGAGGATAGTAAAGAAAATCCACTACGGTAAGAATAAAAAAGATCACTTTTAGATTAATTTAAATTAAAGTATTTATTGATTGCATGAGCTTGACACAATTGTAATAGGTAGCAAAGTTTCCTTAAGTGATCCATGGGCAGGCTTTATGTTGTTGTTGTTGTTGCGACCGGATTGACTCACCGGCATGGTTAACTTTGCACAGAAATGTATCTTTGCGATTATATATTCTGTGCTATTCTATACTTGATTTGTGATGGACAGGTGAAATTTTCCTCATTTCCAGGAATTATTTTCTTGTGATAAGACTGAGATACCGTTGAAAGTGCTCTTAAACCTTTACTGACTTCTCCTTGGTTGTTTTTGAAATGCCTCCAACAGTCCACCAGTGTTTTACATATTTTGTTTTTTCTTTATTTTGACAATGTTTATTTTGACAATGTTAAGTCAAATGTAAAGTTTATGGTATGTTCATAGTCCACCTGAATTGTCACTGTGTTTGGCATGTTTTGTTTTTTTGTTTATCTTGACAAAACAAAAACGGTTTCAAATGTAAAATTTATGGTATTTTCATATTTTTTAGATTTATTATTTGTTTCATTGTTCAGAGGTTGTTTTCTTTTTCAAACTCAGGTTTTCTTTCTTCTCTATTTATACTGTGATATTTATACTGTGATATTTTTGTTTACACATTTGTGTTATATGATATGGAACCTATTACTGTTTGCAATCTAATGATGCTGTTGGTTGGGTAGTAGCCTCCTGTGCCCTTTGTGATCCCTGAACTACGATGTATTATAGAGGCATCAGGAAGCCGATTTGTTGTGCTTTTGTCCTGCATATATATTGTGGTGTCTCTTGCTGCAGGGGTCGCATAGGGTCGATTCCTACACCCATTGGCCTGGCACATCGCCAAGAAAGTAAAATCACCTTAAGTATGGTGAAAACACCAATCTACCAATCTTATTACTTGGCTTCTACATTTTGTTTGTTATCACATGACATGGATTTTTTATTGCTGCAATAATGCGATAATAATGTAATGTACGTCATGTTCTGCGTGTGATCATATGACTTTGCTTAGGCCTACATACATTTTAAATATTTTTGCATAACTTTGTTTTTACAACTGTATTAAATGTTTTTAAAGATTGTATATTATTGGTATTTTCCCATGTAAAAGTTATAGTTTATTCCTCCCAACCATGATATTATGTAAAGTAACCGACTCAGTTTGTATGGTCTTTTGTCACCTTTCACAAACCTCCGCATTTTGGCATTTTAGTATACATAGAAAAAGAGCTTTAATAAAATTTTACACTTTTTAAAATTTGTGTGCATTTTGTGTCGTATATGGATACAATTGAATGCCCAATTGTGCACATCTATGCACAAGTATTTGTGATATGTAATTTTACTAAACCTGTTTATATACATATTGTTAACCTTTTTCAAATTTGGTTTTGTTTAACCTAAAAATATATTTACATGTATGTTTCCCTCTCATATTTATGAAAGTATATATGCAACTCAAGATTAAGACCTACTCAGAAACTTGTCTCTGAGAATTAATCTGGAAAATGAGATGACATATCAATTTTCCATGTCCCTGTTCCAGTGTGATTACTTTTGAAAAAAATAAATATATGCTATTGCAAAAATAAGTATTTATGATATGTTTTTAAGAGGAAATTGACACATTGTTACACGTTATCAAATTTTTGTTTTGTTATTCTTTTACAGAAACTTATATGTATATATAATATTTATATAAATGAGTATTGATGATATATATCTGAAGAAGCCCTTTTTGCCCTTTTTAAAATGTTTGTAACTGGAAACTTGTCCCTGATTATTGATCTAGTACATGATATACAATGTAATTTATCGACTTTAATTAGTCGATATTCCTGTGCCAGTGTGATTACTCTTTACAAAAATATATATATAAATTTGTTTGTTCTACCGTGAGCCTCTGTAGGTCTCGGTTGGATCGCTGGCCCTGCTAGCCAGAGACCCGAGTTCGATCCCGGTGGAGGCAAGCAAAATTTTCTTTCTCTACATTTATACCAAATATTTATAAATTTGTATTTCTGATACGCATTAAAAGGGTATATGAAAATTGTTTTTAGACGATGCGATACAATCTGTGATATTATTTGTATTACCGGTACTCTCTTCAATACCCTCCCACCCACCTCATATTCCCATAATTTATAATTTGATTGTTCTTTATTAGCCAGGTATTGTAAGTTGATGTGGAATTTTTAGTACATTATTTTAACCCTTCATATGTTGCCGTTCATATTTTATGTTTATTTTCTTGAATCTTTACGGTAAAGTTAAATATGTATTTATTCATTTTTATTTTACTCTAAACATTCACATTTACACTTTTTAAATAGAAGGTTCATTTTCTAAATTAAAAAAAAATGTGTTTGTTAAAGTTGTTACTATTCGAGTCTAACATAACAGAAACTTTCTTCAACATTTGCTTTCAACGTTTTATCAAAGAAGTGACTTATTCCAACCCTCAAAGTTGATAAATTTTGAAAATTAGTGGAAAAAAAATAAATTTACCTTACTTGTCATGCTTGTATAGCAAATTTATTCAGATGATTGAGAAGTAAAGCTTATACACCATTATTTTTGTCCGAGTTAGTAATGGATTGATTGGTAGAATTTCAACTGAAATACATTGATTGATTGATTGATTGATTGGTGTTTAATGCTGTGCTCAACGGGATTTCATACAGCAGTGTATTCCTGCACAAAAAGGCCCTAGTAATACCACCAATTAAATTAACTGTTAAAAATATAATGTTTCTCGAGTGCTGAGGATGACGGCATGGATGTAAGCGCAAAACATACTGCCCTTAGCTAGAATGCCGATTGAGTGAGAGATGAACCCGCGGACATGAAGCCTCCGTTAACCTTGACAATTCCAGTGTAGAATCCATCAAACGAGTTCCTCTGCAAACGTCCCCTTTCTTTTGAAATTTAAAGTGTGTGTGTGTATCAAATCGATTATTATTATTTTTTGATTGATGTTTAAAATCGTACACAAGAGTAGCTTGCTTTCTGTGACGACTTTGCGTTACCGGTGTATGGCGGAAAACGTCGTCAAACCGACCCCGCGAAATACATTGTCACCGGAAAACTTTCCTTATATAACAAAGGTTTACAGGGGGAGTATGAATTTGAATAACGTAGTTCTATCGTATATAAAGGAGGTTTATTGAAAGATTAACCAACGACATGGGTCTCTCACAAAGTATGCGATTCGCAGGTATGTGCTTAGCTAGTGAGATACCGGATACATTAACATCAGCGGTTTGACAGCCTGTACTTGGAGAATATTTCCCTGACCACATAGAGGCGAAATACAACATTAGAATTCTTGAAATTGGCGGATACTGAACTTGATTAAATTGAACAAACTGTCGAAAAAAGTATCGAGACGAAGACGGTACGGTATCATGGTTTGAATTCTGAAAAAGATGATACTGAACAGAAATCTTGTTTGAGAGGCATTCAGGAATGAACAGGGGGGAAAAAAATCATGTTAATGTTAAATTTTAAACCCTTAATTTTATAACTGAAACTTTCATATTTGCCTAAATATAACTGTAAGATATATAGACGCATCAGAACCATGCAATGCGTTACGTACCAACAAAACCCCAAAAAATCTGTGTTCACTGAGCAAATACGAACAGGTCATAACAGTCCAAATGTGGACCAGATTAGTTGGCAAACTGTGTATGGCGTTTTTCACCTAATCATGTTCCACTGTCTAATGGCAGCTTGTTCGAGCATATACATTGTTACTTAGAAACAACCATTTGAGCTGCACAACTGTCACGTGGTAGAGGACGAAGAGTTCTGTATCGCATCTCTGTTTTTTCTAACAAACATCTGAACTACCCAACTGTCACGTGGTAGAGGACGAAGAGTTCTGTATCGCTTGTCTGTTTTTCTAACAACCATTTGAGCTACCCAACTGTCACGTGATAGAGGACGAAGAGTTCTGTATCGCATGTCTGTTTTTTTCTAACAACCATTTGAGCTACCCAACTGCCACATGATAGAGGACGAAGAGTTCTGTATCGCTTGTCTGTTTTTCTAACAACCATTTGAGCTACCCAACTGTCACATGATAGAGGACGAAGAGTTCTGTATCGCTTGTCTGTTTTTCTAACAACCATTTGAGCTACCCAACTGTCACGTGATAGAGGACGAAGAGTTCTGTATCGCATGTCT
>JAVFBZ010202369.1:2184-13678 GCA_032466195.1 Katharina tunicata | reverse complement strand
AAGTGGAAAATACTTTTCACACGGATGGAAAATAATTACCACCTGTGTGGAAAGTATTTATCATCCGTGTGGAAAAAAAAAAAAAGAACACGAATAAATAAAATAAAATGGAAAAAAAAACATCCATGTCCTCTACGGGCCACCGTAGAAGTGTCCTCCAATGAGTCTTATCTTTATGTCTAATTTCTAAAACACGATGACGATGGTACGTAAATATGGGCGAGTACCCGCCTTGTCTTGAATAAATCTGAATCATTTGTGACCAAAATGAAAATGTGATTTTCTTAAAAAATGAAGACTGTTTTGCTTAGATATGTCATGTACCAGTGCTTTATGTGAACAGAGCTATATATACTGTCAGATCTGTATATTTTCTGCTCTTTAGTTGTTTAAGTCACTAATTCAGGTATCTTAATAAGCTTGGATAATGTTTAATGACTTCTTGTTGGTACTGTTAGATTTTAGAACAACATATTGACAGTCAAATTATGTTTGTTAAATTATCTAAATTCTGGACACGACTGTGCCACAGAGGATTGCGTTTCCGGAAATTCCCGAGATACTCACGGACATTTCCGAAAGCTGACTGCTGACATTCACAGTTTTCAGTAGGTCGTACACGTCTGTAGTTGTCAAGGGTGGAAAATGCACCAGCTTCAGGCGAACCTTTATCTAATTTACAAGCTTGGTGATTGTAGGGTTATGTGTTGCTCGACTCTGACATTATGGAAGCAAACGGTGAGTTGGAAACCAGAAAAATATAAAAATGTTATAAACGTGCAACGTTATGCTTATACGGCTGATTGAAGAAGACTTGGCTTTACACGCCTTTTTCTGGTCGTGTGTGATAATATTCATACTGTTCGAGCACCATTTACGCTTGTGTCGCTGAAATAAATTAGACCGGACTAGGTTTAGGGTTAGATATAAATGTTTCCTAAAATACGCAGTAGGTTTCTTTTCAACTGTGACGCTGGGCCTACAAGACCGCAGTCATCACCAAAACAGGTGCTTAAACGGTTGAACCTTTGACTCCCAAGTTTTTTTCTGAAGAACTGTGACTCATGAGGCTGAGGGGCTCACGTGGCGGGGTGTCTACATTGGCTGATCATTGATTGTGTCATTTTGTCTTTGGATCCATAGTGCCATGAAAATCACTCTATCTGACTGAATCGATACACAGTGGAACGTTGCCTTCAATAAAATTAAATCACACATTTCAATCTACATCATACAGCAAAACTCGAATGGAATTAAATTTTTGGATGGGAATGAAGTCTAGACCAACCAGAAATGTTGCAACTTAATCCACCTGTACCCTACAACAAATCGATGCTATTCAAATACTGTTCATTTATTCTTCAATTAAAGACTGTTTGTGATATGCTACTTATTCTGAAAAATAAATAAAAAATAACCATGGATTTATTCAAATAAGAACTTTGATCATCCTACAAAGTGCTTCATTAAATGTCAATCGTGTAGGCCACCACTTTAATTGTACATTCCACAAGTGTAATAAGGACAGGTGGCACTTCAAAATCGAATTCCGGTTGTACTCGGTTATGTAATTACACAAAAACGCTCTTTATTAAAAATTAAAAGAAGGTGTTAAATTTAATCCGTTAATCTTTTAATCGGATTTATACTCCTTCTACTGATGGCCACACTGTAATATATACCCAAGCCTATGATGTTCACTATTGTTAAATGTACGTCTTGTAGTTGTTTTGTTTTTGGACCACCTTGGGCGTTTATTCCGGTTAGTTTGCATTTGATATAGTAGGCGAAATCACAAACAGCAAAGGTGTCAAAAGTGAAAAACAATACGCGGATTAAATTATTTAAGGGTCATTAACGAGTTGGACCTATACAAAGTAACAAGACTATATATGGATTTTTTCGTTTTTTTTTATCGAATTTGATAAACGGTTCAATATCAGTGCTAATACAGTTCTCAAGCAAGCTATATAGCCATAATTAGTGACCTCGTCCGCGGATTGGCAATATATCCATTTGGATCCACCAATAACATTTAAATGATACGATTGGAATGAATATCAATCTTTAAAGAAAACAAAACACAGGTAAAATGCTAAGCTAATTAATTTGAAGACAAAATAAAACGTAGGTATTCGAGGCTTGAATTTGTTTTATTAAACATATGGGTGAATGAGCTTCAAACCATAGTTTCTTAAATGGCGCAACGACGCAATACATAATTTCTATGTCACGCTGTGTGTAGTTATACTTCGTTTATCTGTTGAACTATACAATCTGGAAGCAGTGTATATTTTCGTTTTTCTCTGATACTGAACAGATTCTAATTCAGAAAATTGTACAGAGACCCTGGTGGGAATCGAACCCACAGAGCCAAACAGCAAATCACCAGCAATCAATGCCGACCACTTGTGGGCCGATAAGCTGTATCCGGCTTCCTGTTTGCAGTCTGGAAGCAACGCTTGCGCGAAAGAAATGGTGATTCCATATTTGATGCTGAAGAAGAATGACACCGTCACCAACACTTCTTGCCTTTTCAGAGGACACAAATCAGTTCCTTAAGCAATTGTCATGTTCATGCAAACTTGTCGCGATATAAAATATTCAATATCACGGAATAAAAAGAAGTAAACAATGTTTGGGGGTTTAGCACAGCATGAATAATTTATTGACCATCGTAAGCCATGCCACTCAAAGCCACGCCACTCAAAGCCCCAAGGTGTGCGCTACAGCCTTCATCGCAATAAACACATGTAAAGGGAAAGAAGATAAACCGTCAAAAGTAATACCGGTTTATCAAGAAGTGAGAAATTAACCCCTTCAATGGCGTTAAATAAACAATGAGTTTGTCAGGAAGTCTTGATTGAGCATTGGTCAAGGCGGATTAGCTTTAAAACACCTGTGTAGCCATGCACATCGGCTTTAGTATATAGTGTCATGAGAGAGTTATTTTAAAGGTAGACCTTGGACTAAGTTATAGTATACAAGTGTGTCGACCAGACCGGGTTAATCTGAAATTGTTAGGTCACAGCTCCAGAATCCAGTTTGAAGTTAGCGGTTTTTATGCGATACCACTGTGGAATCCGGGTGTGTTGTTGTTGATCGTTTGTTTTACATATATCCTGGACGTATAGGATTCTTAATCGTGTGAATGTCAAGTTTCTTATTAAGCAGGTTGGTAACATAAGATTCCTTTAAATTAAGTGGTTGAATTCTTCAGAAAAATACCTTTCTGTATAAAAAAAAAAAGTGTTACAAGAAGGAGTTTCTTCGCCAAACATCGACACAAGAGGGAATCGATTATTTGCTTTAACTACTTAAAAACAAAGACTACATTTCCCAGATAACACTGTTGTATAAGATACACGTGTTAACGTCACAATGAAACTTGTCCACAGATCAACTTTGTGTAAAAAAGATTAAAGAAACTCCGAATAGTGAAGTCATGATATATATTCTATATTTCGGCAAACTATGCAACCATCTTCAGGACAGTACTGTTTTCAGTAGAACAATTTATTTAACTTTCTGAAGATAGCTGCATAGTTTGCCGAAATATAGGATATATATCACAACTTCAATAATCAGAGTTTCTTTAATCTTATTCTTAACGTCACAATTGCTTGATGTAACTTATATTTAGTACGTGTAAAAAAAATGATTATGACGTCGACTAAATAACTTGTCATTGATTATCATTTGTGACGTCAGACGTTACCCTGTTGCCACGTGGCACGCGTGTTTGTTAACTACTGTCAAAATGTAGCGAAGCATAGTGACGTAGAGAAGCGTACGACACATTTTCTTTGGATAACCCTTTATGCATGCTGTGTTTATTTATGTTATACTTTTGTCTTTGCAGACACTGGACAAGACTCTTATCCATAACCAGGGAAGGTGAATCTTGGACGAAGGCCTAGGCTATCCTGTATGTAAAAGCCAGCAAGAGTCGATTTATTAAAAACATCTATATATCTGTATTGCTTACGACAATGGCTTCATCCAGCAGTTGTGGTGCGAGTCTGGATGAACAGAACTCGGCCACAGCAAATGACGACAAAAATATTCCATCGAAAACCACAACAGGTGGAGATCAGAGTACGACTCGTTTGCAAACTGAAAGTCCGAGTGGCCTTGTGCCAGACATAGATTTGGCATCCCGTGATGAGGTCCAAAAAGCCCCCGAGGAAGACCATGATCTTGAGGACCTAGGGGCCATACAAGAGCTTATTAAAGCCCTTTCGGTGGCCCAAGGCGCAGGAAAACAAGAATGCGAAGATGCAACACGCAGCCTAATGTTGACGTTATTCCATGCCGTCAGACGGGATAATGTGAGCCTATACAAGGTGATTTTGTCCAGTATTGGGGACATGGCGGATATGTCTATTTTTGGTGACTTTCAAACGAATTTACTAATCTCTGCTCTTAGCATGCGTTCCTTTAAATGCACCAGGCACATGGCCTCAATTATCGAAGATGTTAACATGTGTAGATTGTTACCAGGAAGTTCATTTGACTCGGAGACATTTCAGATTCTCTTCGGAAGAGGCTTTAAGATAGAAAGCTGCCCATGCAAAGGAATGTGTTGTCTGATAGATATTATTTGTAGCAAAGATGAACAAATGGTACAACTCTGTCTGGAAAACGGCTGCGTTGCCAACCATCCGCCAACTGTGTTGGAGATGTCTGATATACACCCCTTGCAACCGCATGTCGATTGTTACGACTTTTCGCCTCTGCTCTGTGCAGTTTTATATGGAAACTTGGAAACTGTTAAAATTCTGCTAGAGCATAACGCTGATATTAAAAAGGAAGAAGACTATGACATGTCACCCATTGAAGCTGCCGTTTATGTAGCTAATCCTCGCATGCTGGAAATTATACTCAAAACTTATCAATTATCAGCAGAAGGTCAAGATCAGAGTAATCAACAAGCGTTTAGAAACGACGTCCAACATGCGTTAAACGTTGCCGTCACCTTGACCCCAACACCCCTCATAGCGCAATGTGTTAAAATCTTGTTTGATTTTGGAGCAGCTGTTAACGGAGTTGACGACAAGGGTATTCTGCCGATATTAGCTTCTATTCAGAATAAAAATGAAAATTCACTGCGTGTTTTGCTGCAGCAAGGCTCGGACGTTAACGCGGTGGGCAATGTTGAAAAACATTGTATTCTTTGCGAACAAATATCGCCACTCCGACTTTCTACGGAATTACTTGATGATAACATTTTATCGACTCTCTTAAAGGCGGGAGCAATTGTCCAATCAGAAGACATGCTTTCAGAAGAGGCACAAAAACGAATAACAAAATGCAAGAAGAACTTTTCATTGGCCGACTGGTCTCGTTTATCAGTCAGAAAACATATTCAGCCGTTCTGCAGACAAGATTCAGTGGAAGGTTTAGAAATCCCTCTGATATTGAAAAATTATTTAAACATGATGTAACTTTTATTTGATTTATTTAGTACATTTTTTGCTCACGACATTTATTAACAAAGACAATATCTTTGCACATTAATTTTATACATGGTAGACATGACAAATATAGACTTATACAGTATACAATTATTCTGAATTGGATTTATATTACATTTTGGCGAGTCTAATTAAGAAGGTTTTCATGTGCTGTTCCAGAGGTGCTGGAAATGTTGGGTTTTTTAAGCCTTTTTTTATTTTTGTGGTTTTAGCTATAAACACAAAACCGTTAACTTGGTGGCTGCTGTAGCTTAGTATTTTATTGAAAACTACCCGTTCTTTTTCAGTGGAATTCGTTGTGGCGAGTCTAATTAAAAAGGCTGTCATATGCTGTGCTAGAGGTGCTGGAAATGTTCTGTTTTTTTTTTAAGCTTTTTTTTTTTTTTGATATGCCGTAAACACAAAACCTCTTCTTGGAGGCTGCAGCTTAGTATTTTAACATATCTTGCCATATTTTTCTAAATTGTTTTTGTATTACTGTGACTTTGATATCAATTGTAATTTTTTAAATTATGTTTTAAATATGATTAGAAACCACACTTAATCCTAAAAATGCTTACAGATTTGTGTATATGTGTTTACCTATGTTTTAATGTGTTGTTAGATTTGTAAAATGTAAGAGTCGAATTCCAAGTTTTACAACAGGCGACTTTAAAGCATAATATTTTAATTTATCTTAAATAGTTAAGTTTTGCAATTTTCTCAATACTTTTAAATACATTGTGTGATAAATATATTTTATTTGTTATAGACGGTAAGAAATTATCCCCTCGTTTTTACTTTCAATAAACGATGGTGCTCAGTGTAGCCATTCCATTATTTTTTTTAGCAACGTATTCTTGCGTCATACTGCAATTGTTAAATATTCAAATATACAATTTTTCAATTACAATCATTTTAGATATGTGTGTTTGGCTTATTTTCTACACTTCATTTGAGAATCGGGTGGTTGGGTGGGAGCCAAATGTGTCCTGGTGCTGTCTGAACTAAGGGGCTTCACGAAGCCTGCTAGTTGTATATATAGGGATGTCAAAGTTGGCATAAAGTCTCCGGTACTTTCTTTGCCTCGTCACTCAGCCAGACTCTGAATTTCTGTGAGGTCCCCTTAACTAATTGCACAGAAGTGGAAGCTACGTTACATTCTTTACTTCTATTTCTTAGTGAAGCCAACAACTTCCTTTCAACTCAAAGGTAGTGTCCTATTTTTCATCTTGTTTTAGTTCCTTTCTTTTAAAGCCAGTGTCGCTTAGGTCGGTTTCCTCCACCTTAGGGTTTAACCTGGCACGCCGTCACATGAGTGAAATAACCTCAAGTACTGGCGTAAAATCACAATCAAACAATCTGCGTTGCCGGTGTCGTTTAGGAAAGTTTCCTTCACCCATTCGGATTTGGTCCTGCCGTCATATGCATCAGCGAAATAACCCAATTAAGAACTGTGTAAAACACCAATTTAGCTAACAAATTCACAGTTGAGAAGACACATACTGTCTCTCAAATAATTGTGAACGGAATGGAACTATTATGTCGTCGCCGATATCAGTATAGTTATCTGCTTGCTGATGTAAACCGCACTGAGGTTTGTTTCCTCATATGAAATAAACTGGTTCCCGTGTTCAAGGTTTTCGCAGAAACAGGATATAAAGCCGAACAAATTTAGTCTGATGCCAAGGCAATGAAAACTTCATCTAACGATGCACTGGTTTGGACTCAAAAGCCAACTAGAATTCATTTCTTCTGAATAAAGATGGGCGATATGCTACAAAGCATTGACAATTCCACAGGATTGTTTACAAGACGTTCTTGGTTTACCTAGATGTTGGAGAGCAAATTGCAGCAAGAAATATAATGTAGTCTTTAAATGAACTTTTCGAGCGTATTACTGCGAGAAATGTTTTCAGAGACGACCGAGATTGTATGCTTCTCATGTAAACATGGACGTAAATTGACGTTTACTTCCTTGTTTGAATAAAGTGTGCACAAAAAATAAGATATAGGAGTAGCGATCATTCTAGTTCAACTTCGCCTATCTCCGGTACCGTCTGTCACCTCCGATTATCGGCTTTAGTGTAATGACTGCCATTTTTTAGCCCATTAGCGATACTTTTACCGCTGCCGGCAATAATTTATCGCATGTAGATAAACGTATCCTATAGGGAATCATGTGCATTCCGCGCGAGTAAAAATCGAGATAGAGCAGGTAACAGCAAAGCAAATGAAGAAATAAAATTGAGCTATTTAGCATAACATTAGGCCGAAATGACCAATGCAACAAGAGAATAAAGTCACGTGACAGAGTTTAAATTTCTACATTGGTCGATTAATGAGGTAAAGCTGCAGCAGCCTCTCTGACTTTCACAGCTATATTCAAAATGCCTAGTCGTTACAAGGTCCGACACCGAAGTTAATCAATGGACCGCTTTATACAAATGGAGTAGAGATAATACAATTTAAGAACAAGAGGAAGAAAACGATGAGTATAGCGGCCTAGGACACAGTTCATGGTCCAAAAAATGACATTAATTTCCGATCTTATTTTCCTCCCGTACTGTTGAGAACTTAGGTGTAGATGTATCTATGTGTCGTGATAGATGTGTATGTGCTATCACCCACCTGTTATTGAAGGGGACATATGGCAAATAGAGTTATCCTTCCCTGCATTGTACCACTCCGACGTCCTCGAATGTAGCCTACTGTGCACATCGCCTCGGAGGTGATAAGATCATTGCCATTTTGGCCGGAACTTTTTTACAGACTGTTGGCTAGACTTGCCTTTTAATGGGAGACGTCTCTGCATCCCTTGTCACATAAAATCAAGAAAAAAAATAAAAATTCTTGCAGACTGTTAACGGCCTGTTTCATTGAAATTTTCGTGTTTTTTCTTGATTTTATGTGACAAGGGATGCAGAGACGTCTCCCATTAAAGGGCAAGTCCAGCCAATTTCGACAAATGTGGAACCGCATAATACTGGAAGTGTCGCCAGGCAGCATATGAGGTCGCTCGGGAAAGATGAACTGGGGGCCGTTTGTGATTGGTGTTTAGTCCTTCAGGCAAGTTAATCACATGCAAACTGCAACGCAGCTGCGAAATGATCTGCAGAATGCATCTGGTGTAGGCTACCTCTTTGTACACAAACTGTGCGTCGTCGTCTTCACGAGGAAGGATTGTGGTCACTTGGACCAGTTCCGGCATGCGCAAGGGCGTTTGCAGTGGAGCCCTGAGGGTAGTTTCATTAAACATTGTACGCACATTTTTCAGCGTAAATGACGTCACATTATGAAAGTTTGCCAGGTTAAACTTCAATTAAGGTGACGTCATTTACGCCGAAAAAAATGCGTACAAAGTTTCATAAAACACACCCCAGTATTCTTCACTGAGGAGTGTCGTGTCTGTTCGGACAATACCGTCCGGACAGCAAGGACACGGAGACGTGTTGGAGAAGCCTTCCAGAGACAACATGTCGCTCAGCATGACAGATATGGTGATGGCTCAGAGATGGTCTGGGGTGGAATATCTATGGCTGGAAGACATTTCTCCATGCCCCTCTGCATAGAATGCTGACTTTAGCTTGTTACGGGGATGAGATACTACATCCCATTGTGAGACAATTTGCTGGTGTAATTGGCCCACAGTGTATTCTGATGGACAATGCCTGCCGTCCATATGAGGCTAGGTTAGTAGAAGATAATAAGGAGAGCGAGAGACATGTATGCAGTTGTGAGAATGGAATGAACTGCGCCATCAACCGATATCAATCCAATTGAGCATGTGTGGGACATGTTGAGGCGTGCAGATTCCGCACGAGTTTTGCCACCCCGGGTGCTGGATGGGCTTGTGATGGCCTTTAGAGGAGGAGTGGCAGCATCTTTCTGAGGGATGGGCCACGCGCCCCTGTCTTTAAGTTTTCATTATTCTCCATCCATTAACTAATTGAGGTTGTAAGTGGGATAAGACACCTGGGCGATTTAATCACAAATGACCAAACGCCTTTTAATCTCCCTTTATCTCACGTTTAGTAGGCTTTGTAAGTCTCGTTCGCTTCTGCTTGACTTCCGGGTACATGCTTGGAACTTTGACGGTATACGTTTTGAATATCAGCTTCTTTTGTTTTGGGTTCTGTTATAGGACTGAGCGGGACAGTTGTCAGCTTTCAAACTTTAATTGATGTTGTTTTTCTTCTGTTTTGAAAAGTAGCATGTATACCCGGAAATGAAATGAATCTCGTGAAATCTCTCATCACATGACGTGACTTACAGGCAATATATGTCTGTCGGGCAGAAGGACACACAGGGGTTATATTATATGGACAATTTAAACTTAAAGGCGAGTCTTCTCCTACCTCAATACTTCACCTTTAATGTATTGAATGGCCATCTTGTCTGTGTAATTGCCAGGTTTCCCACGTCGGGAACCAGCTTCACCTTGTGCGTGGTTATACTTATGTTATACTATGTGTCACGGACTATTTCCAAGTAACAGCTAATCGTACCGTTGTTTACTCTTTTTTTTTTCAAATCTGGATCACACCGTGCTAATTACCGGGTGATTTGGCTCTTACTCCAATTTATGAGGATAACGGCTGACTAAATGGCCAGTCAATACACACAAGGTAAGATACCGAAAATGGCATAGGGGGATAACCGAGTCACGATTGCTTATACGACTTGACCATTATATCACATTTTCTGACCCCTCTTTGGCTTAAATGTGTCACATGATCAATCTGTAAGGAGTAATAACGAATCACAAATATCGAAATCACAAAAAATATTTATATACAAATTTTACAAACTTTATTTACACACAAATATTGAAGTCACACATTTTTTATATACACATTTTACAAAACTTTATTTACACACAAATATTGAAGTCACAAATTATTTATTTACAAACGTTATGTACAAGTCTGATCACAATATTTACAAATACCCCCCACCAAAAACCCCCAATAAGCTGTTATATGTCATATTTAGTAGGGAAAAGGGTGTAAAAGGCCCTTATTGTTCACAATATGAGTCACAGAATGCCGGAAAAACGAGTGATGCCAAATCTATATATATAAAAAAAAGATTTTTAAGACATACACACATAAATAATACTGAAAAGCAGTGCAAATTTTGATATTAAGAAAATGACTATTATGATTTGTCATCATTTGTTCGTAAAAATGGAATCACAGTTGGAAGCAACTGTAACTAGGACAACCGTGTTAGATTTAGTTTCTTCACCAAGCAGATCAAAGGCTTTCGTCACGTGATTTGCAATCGTTTTTGATTTCGCCCAGACGTGTAGAATTTGTTTGTTCCAGTTTTCAAGAGAGTTGCGACTTGATCGAACGATTCCTGTGAGAAAAACGTAACAAATAAATAATTATAAAGGCAAACTAAGATTTTAGTTGCAAGTAACATTTATCAAATTTTGTTAATGTAGATTGAGAATAAAATGTGTATATTATACTGTTGCTTTGAACACAGGAAAACATTGGGAGAAACAAAGTGACATAAATTTTGTTTATTCGATTCAATCCATACTGGACGTAAACTAAAAACAATGTATGTAAACAAACCTGTTAATTTTTTGTCCAATAACTTCTGGGCATCTTCCTCAGTGTAGCTCCCATAGTATTTCATTGCCCTAGTAACTGACACGCCCATTTTGACCCCGCCCATCTCACACATATAGTCGGTGATAGAACCCCCGCATGGAAAATATTCTACCTCCATCTCAGTCTGTAAACACAAAACCAAAAAATGTATATACATAAATAGAAATACATACATAGAAATGGCCGAAAAGTATATTATATTATATTTTTGTATAAATGTAGAGAAAGAAAATTTTGTATATATATTTTTGTCAAGAGTAATCACACTGGCACAGGGAGACAAGTTTCTAGATAGACCTGAATCTCGAGTTGTTCTGGATAACGTAAAGGCAATACATGTAACATGTAAATTGTGAAATTATGTGGCGAATATATAACACACCTAGATATTCAGGTATGGATTGCATTATA
>JAVFBZ010202347.1:0-13678 GCA_032466195.1 Katharina tunicata | reverse complement strand
TGGAGGGGTTAAAGCGTTCTCTTCAACTACTCAACGATTATCACTGCCAGATTCAGGAACTTGTCACCGACAGACACAGTCAAATAAAAAAATATATGTCAGAAAACCAAAAGAACATCGAGCACTATTTTGACGTGTGGCATGTTAGCAAAGGTAATGTACAATTGGAGTATTTATCATGTGTATGTGAAATATTGGAATGTTTCAGCCAATCATGTAGGAATTTGTATGTATAACCCTTGATAGTCACCTAACCAACTAACATAATCAAACATTTTCCTAAAGTTAACATAATCACCATTAAATTATGTTTTAGGGGTAACAAAAAAACTAGAATTGGCTGCGAAGAAAAAGAAATTCCAAGAAATCCAACCCTGGATTAGGTCGGCTGGAAATCATATGTTTTGGGTGGCAGCCTCCAGTGGGAAAGATGGAAATTTGAAACTGGAGAAATGGCTTTCTCTTCTGAATCATGTGACCAATGTGCACACTGGTCACGGAGAACACTTCAAAGAATGTGAACATGGAAAACTCGATAGCGATAGGGCGTGGTTGAAGAAAGGTAGTGTTCATGTATAATTAATTATGTTGTGGGTTTTTGGCTAGCTTCCTGTGCACTAGTTCTCAATGAGCTAAAACTCAATAAGAAGCCAATTTATTGTGGCATCCTATGTAGCCATTGTTGCCAGTGACACAAAGGATGCTTTCCTTCGCCCATTGGGCCGTCAACATGGCACGCCGTCATATGAGTGAAATAACCTAATAAGTATGACGTAAACACCAATGAAAGAATCATAATTTAAAAATAGAATTATGTTAAAACTATAATTCTGCATATACTAGGCTAGCTATAACCAGTATTTACAAAAGTATACCAATCCTTATTACATAATCCTTTCTTTTTCCAGCACAATAGCTGTTTTAACTTGTGTCACTCCACACTAAGCACCATGTAATAATTTGTTTCTATCCCTTCCAGGATCAAAGGCTTATCAAATGTTGGAGGAACTGGTGACAAAGAGACATCTTACCAAAGATATTGGAAAACTATCCCCAAAATATCAGACCTATTCTCTTGAAGTCTTCCACAATGTAGTGAACTAATTTGCTTCTAAACAGCAGCACTACTTCTACCGTGCTATGGAAAGCAGGCAAGTGTCATGTACCATGGTTTTCTTGTTACAGTTATTGACCGTTACTACAATTTTTATCTTGGTCTGGTTATTGCAATTTTGGTTTAGAGTTATGGCTCTTGAATGCAAAGTCATAAATTGAGTTTACTTCAATAGCCAATAGGTTCGTTTAATGGAAGTATTGTGATTGTGGAGTGACCGGTGTTATTCTATTAACACTGTGCTAATATTTACTCTAGATGTACAGAATGTACCTAGCCGCCTTGCACTTCAACGAAAATGGTGACCTGGATCAGAAAAGAACTAAAGATGGCGATCTAATGTGGGCAGTCAGCTATCCAAAATCAAAAAAGGGGGAAGCTGCTGTTGTAAAAAAGACCAAACAATAGCCATCACATGGTACTTTAAAAGTTTTAATTGTTGATGGTATCAAATAGTTATAATATTACGTTGATATGATAAAAGTTAAGCCCTATCCCTGAGTTTATTTTTACCTCCTTTTCCACAGGATTCGTATTTGTCAATACATGCACACAGCATTAATGTCAAGGTGTTGATTCATACATTATTAACACTTGCTTCAACACCTTGAAATTTGTGCCTGCAGCCACAGGATTCATATCTGTTGCAGGCCACGGGGTATGTCTCGCAGTGCGGACTTGTTCATTAAATCCCCAATAATGTTTTATTTGTTAATCCAGTCTCTCAAGTGAAAAGTTCACATCACAACATTTATCCATCACATCATTTATCTTGAGCAATCTACTGTATGATTATCTGCCTTGATACAAGCCCTCTTTCACCACACTATAGTATTGAGTATTATTTTTACAGAATATGTGCATCGACTGAAGGCTGCTGTGGCACGACGGAGACTGCAGTTCCCTACCTATTGTACCGCGAGAGAGGCAACTCATTCAGATCAACCAAAATCACTGACCTCTGCATTTGTAAAGATCCCAAAATTGGATTTGGTAGCAAGAGAGCAGACAAGATTTTGCTAAGCTCATTTGACTTTGATCAAGTGTTAAAAGCCAAGAGATTGCTTGATTTAAGTTTTATACTAAATTCAGCAATATTTCTAATTTTCCGTTATGCTGTGTCATGGAAAGCCAAAAAAGTGTTACTATAATGGTGCTGCTAAAAAAAAAATTATGGTTTAAATGCAAACCAGTTATGCTGCTGAGGTCTTAAAAAAGAAAATTGTGGATTGTCACTTAGTTCTAGTCAAACATGCATGGAAATGTTCAGATTTAAGTCTGAGTTCAGACTTTTTTGTAGAATTTAGACAATTGATTGTTTGTTTAACGTCGTTCTCAAGAGTATTTCACCTATATGACGACTTACTACACTTAATAATTTGCGTTGCCGGTGTATGGTGAAAACCCGTGAAGAAACCTCGTAAAATCCATTCCGCGATATCCGCAGCCACCGGAAAACTCCCCTTATATACCTAAGGTCCAAAGGAGGGGATGCCGGGTACAGTGAAGGACTGAAGTGGGTTCCATCGCTCATCCACGGAGTTTAGGCAATTGAAAAGTGCCCAAAAAGCATTCATTTTGCACCTAAAAGTTTTTTTTATTAAGAGTATCGTCATTTTGCAGTATATTTTATGTATAGTGAGAAAAGGCAAGAGGTATAATAAAACAATTTAATGCTCAATGTTTGTAAATTAGTAATGGTGAGAAAGATTGCTTCCCCTGACACTAAATACAATTATCATAATTCAAATCTGTTTGTGTGTGATTATATTTGTTTGTGGTATCAGGTGGGAGATCCAATTTATAAATGTGCAGTGATGTATCTAGAATTTGATTTTTAGGGGACATTTTGTCCCTCGATTTTAAATTTTGGTGGATGTATTCGAGACACTTTATACTTTGAAAGAGAAATTCAACATCGAACTATTTTGAAGACATTTTCAAACTAAGTGCATAATGTCACTGTGACATTGTCTCTGAGACTTCCTATGTCGATGACTGCACATGCAAATCTAAACTAGGTTTCACCATAAAAAGTTACCAATATTGCAGACTAAAACCAAATGATGTTTTATACTATGGTGGCTCATATTGTAGAGCAGTCAGACTCGCGGAGCTTAAAATTAGATTTTATATCTGTGACAAGACAGACAAGCATTCTATAATTTATATACAGTAAGATAAGCAGTCGGAGTGAAAGCAATTTGACTGCACAACAAATCGGCTTCCTGATAACCCTAATCTGAGCGCATCAGAAGCTCTCCAATCACCCGCGAGACGCTAAACTATAAAGGCATCAAATATTAAATGACAACAAATGGGTTTGTTTTTAAATTTAACAAATATATAATTTAATTATTTGAAAATATTTCAATTAGAGCAGCATTTCCTTCAGAACAAGAACATGCCTATTGGATTCAAATACTATCATGATTGATCATGACAGTATTTGAATCCAATAGGCATGTTCTTGTTCTGAAGGAAATGTTGCTCTAATTGAAATATTTTTGATGATAATATTTGAATCCAGCATACTGCTCTGAGGGAAATGCTGCCCTAATTTTACCAACTACACATGCTGGCAGGACTTTTCTGTTCCTCTTCCCTAGACTATGACATATAAATCTGGTAAAGCGTCTATAGGCAATATAGCGATAAGTTCTGAAATAAAAGAAGGAAGACTTTTTGCTAAGCAATCTTTATTTTATCTAAACAAAAAACTAAATCAAAATTTATAATGAATGTTGGTTGGTTATAAATACAGGTTTGCTGTTTTCACTTAACTCACAAATTCAACAAGAACAAAAAAGATATAGCGACAGTTTAATAGGACATGGAAGTATTGTACTTCAATGATGGACTATTAATAATCATACTCATGTATTGGGTCATTGTCATCCAGTTCAACGAAGTCCAACAGGGCCACTCGAAGAACGTCTTTGTTGAGGCAGTTGGCAATGAAGCCTGTGTGCGGGTTGATGCAGACAACGCCTTCTTCAGAAGATTTATGATTAACATCTGCATTTTCCCTGCAACACAGGCTCTCCAATCGAGTTTCCATAAAGACGCATTCTCCACACAAACATCTGCAAAAAGCACTTTCAATCAGTAGGAAAAACAAACTTAAACGTGTCTTCAAAATAATTTAAATGAATCAAATTTTTCACGAATCAGTATTGAATACTCCCATAAGACATGAATATAGTTTAATCAAATATATAAGTTATAATTTACAAATGGTAGCTGATGCAATCATATAAATTGTTTTATACCGTCCCTAGTTAGCGCTAGTCACTTTCTCCATCCAAAATGACTTACATTTATCAAATAGTACATGCAATACATGAATATAGACTCCAATAACGTCAATAAGCCATTTATATTGTTTAATCGCCTAATTTAACCGCTATTTACACATGGTAGCCGATTATATCCAGTATGTTTCTACAACGCGTTTTACACCGTCAAAGTCACACGCTATTAGTTTATAAGTACAATGTGAAGTGACGTTGTTGTTGTTATCGAAGATTACTCAATCTCGCGATTTCGGCAGATAAATAAAATTAAAAAATGCGGGCTGGGGCATGTACTTTATTTCAAGAGAAAACTTGATTACAAATACCTAAAGACGATTTTTTTTTCTAAATACCATACAGAAAGTCAGTGAACAATAATTGTAAGAAGAGTCGGACTTCACCTAAAAATACACAATGACACAACTGTTAACATTTGGCGGTTTGAAATTAACTCACCAGTCCGTATTTCCCGACGTTCTTCATTTGCCTCATCGTTAGATTCATCAGATTCTGACGAATCTGACTCGTCCTCCTTACCAGTCGAGCAATTGGCCGAGCCTAAAACAGGCTCGAATTGGTATGCGTGCACATCTGTCAAACCGTATTCACAGCTCTCCATTTTCACACTTCTCTCCGAGAGGACTACTGTGACGTCACATAGATCACTTGACACAGCGCCTGATTAATTTTCGGGCTTTTCCGCGAAGACGAATTAAAAAGGCTTTTTTTTTTTAATCTTTGTGGAAAGTTGTAATTTGTTTTTTACTAGAACGAATATTAATGCATAATTGAACATTTATACAGTTAACATCAACGATTCATAAACCCTTTAAGGAAAATCGTATGTTTAGTCATTCTCACAGCTTAGAAATTATTCCATTTTTATTGCTTGAAATTCTTTTTCATATGTATATTTTTAAGATGATTTTGTTTTATTGACAACCACCTACTGTGATGATGAGTACACATGCTTAAGTTAACAAATGATATATCTTTCTATATATCCTTAGATAACGATACAGAACATTACCGAATAAAAATGCGTTATTTTAAGATTTTGAAACTATCGCTTTTAACTTGTTAAATTCAGTGATTTCGGATTATGTGTGACAGAATTGAACTGTCCGAGATTTGCGTATGTATTAAAAATCCCTACCTTGCGCATTGGTAAAATTTGCAAATTATACGAGGCAAACATCTGTCGGTTGGTGAAAATAAAAAGGGATGTTCATCTCGTTTAAGTAGAGAGGTTATCCTTTACTATATGATCACAACCTCTAGACAGATAGTAGCCAACAGTAAATACCCCTTCTCCTTTGTTTGATCAGAATTCTCAGGTGGGACTTATGGTCGTTGGTGTTATGAGAAGTGTGGACGATGTTTGGATGGGAATTCATCCTGCCATCACGTAGATGGGAAATGTAATGGATGTGCACCAGGCTGGGAAGGTAACACCTGCAATAGAGGTATAGATATATGCCCTGTTTAAGGAGACATCCGTTTGTTTGTTTTGTTAATGCCCTCGCACACCTAAGATTATTTATGACTCAGTTGGTGACTTTAGACAAACCGCTGAAGTGAACCTTTTCGAATTCAGTAGCAAACAAAACCCCCAAAAATGGCCAACAGAACCAATCTTGATAAACCCAATCTTGTCTTCATAACTTCAGAAGATCTTGGAGGGTTGAGATAGTTACCCATGGCATCACGTTTATTAAAATCCGCGAGTATTCTCTGGCCAATCAGCTGGATTTTTTAATTAATCTTCAACTGGGGTTTTGTTTACGGAAGTGTCTGACATATTTGATACTAAGAGATGTGTATTTGTTGTATTAAACAACGTTATTTGTTTGTAACTCAATGCAAGTTTATCGCCAAATATAGGTATGTAAGATAATTTGATGCAGGCCTACTTAGAATAATCAATGATAATCAATGAACTTGCGTTTATAATCAAACGAAAAACAGACGCTTATAATATAAAGAGAAAGAGACGTTTATAATATAAAGAGAATCAGTTTATAACATATGACAAAACAGGCGTTTATAACAGAACGAAAAACAGGCGTTTATAACATAACGAAAACAGGTTTTTGTAACATAACGAAAAACAGATGTTTATAAACTGAAGAGAAACAGGCGTTTATAATATAAAGAGAATCCGTTTATAACATAAGACAAAACAGACGTTTATAACATAACGAAAAACAGGCGTTTATAAAATGAAGAGAATCAGTTTATAACATAACGAAAAACAGATGTTTATAAAATGAAGAGAAACAGGCGTTTCTAATATAAAATATCTTCGTTAAACAAGGGTTTTATTCTGCGCTACTCTCAAGGAAGAATGTACAGTGGGACCCTCTTTTGAATGCGGTGTCCAAAGTTCAAGTTAGCTCCCCTTGTTATAATAACATTCAACCAACCAAATTGTGCTTACAACTTTTAAAAAGTCAATATGGCATTACCCGAGCTACTCGATCGATAAACTCGAATAAAATGTCGAGATATTCAGTTTCAAAATATGACAGAAAGCGAACACAGGTCCATAAAGATCCGAACACATTTACCTTATCGCCTTTAAAAAAGGCAGTCCCTGATACTTTTCTTATTGACAACTCGGCAAATTTTCGACTATAGTGGAGTATTCCCGTAATGTAATATCTGATTGGTGCCTACAAGTTCCGAGGCTAATCAATTGCGTGGCTTGAAATTCTGGTTTTATACGCTTGATCTGCCAAGGGTTGTAATGTAGAGTGTAGAGTACCTCGGAATTAAATTCTTGGTTAACGAAGATGAATACACAGAGTAACAGGACTTCATACTATAAAGAGAAACAGTCGATTATTATATTAAACAAGTTTACAACATAAGGAGAAACAGGTGTTTATAATATAAAGAAAAACAGGCGTTTATAATATAAGACGAAACAGGTATTTGCAAAATCAGACGAAACAGGCGTTTATAATATAAAGAGATACAGGGGTTTATAATCTAAAGAGAAACAGGCACTTATAACACCAGAAGAAACAAGTGTTTATAATATGAAGCCAACAGGTGTTTATTATCTAAAGAGAAACAGGCGTTTATTATATAAAAAGAAACATGCATTTATAATAGATAGCATCTTCGCTAATGAAGGGTTTTATTCCGAGCGAATCTTCACTTGGCGGATCAAGCGTATAAACAGAGAATGTATAGTGGCGCACTCTGTTGAAGGCGGTGATCAAAGTTCGAGTTAACTTCCAATATTAAAATTACATTCAACCAACCAAATCATCACAAGCCGATCCCTGCAACTTTCATTATTGACACTCGCCCCCTTTTTGACTATAGTGGAGTATTCCTGTAATGTGTGGCTTGATATTCTGTTTTTATACGCTTGATCCGCCAAGGGTTGTAATGCAGAATGTAGAGTACCTCGCAATTCAACTCTTGGCTAGCGAAGAAGAATATAAACAGGAAACAGGCGTTTATAATATACAGAGAAACATGCGTTTATTTTATAATAAAAAAAGGGATTTATGACATAAGACAAAACCGGCGTTTATAATATAAGACAAAACAGGTGTTTATAATATAAGACAAAACAGGTGTTTATAACACAAAGAGATACAGGCGTTTAAAATGTAAGGAAAAACATACGTTTATTTTATAATAAAAACAGGCGATTATAATATAAGACAAAACAGGTGTTTATAATATAAAGAAATACTGGCGTTTAAAATTTAAAGAGAAACATACGTTTATTTTATAATAAAAACAGGCGATTATAATATAAGACAAAACAGGTGTTTATAATATAAAGAAATACTGGCGTTTAAAATTTAAAGAGAAACATACGTGTATTTTATAAAAAAAAATTAATTTATTATGTATTAAAAAATAATTAAAATATGATTATAATATGAAAGTAAACATGCGTTTATAACAGAAAGAGAAACAGGCGTTTATATTATTAATAGAAATATAAGTTTACAAGAAAAGGAGAAACAGGCATTTATAATATAAGGAAAACAGGCAATTATTATATAAAAAGAAACGGGGGTTTATCATATAAAGACAAAGATAATTAGAAACTAGCGTTTTTAATATAATGAAAATTTGTCGTCTATACAAGCAGAAGTTATTGTCTAAAAGATAAAGAGGCGTTTTCTCACTTGAGGTAAGTATGTTTTCGTTAATTAGATTGTGAAGCAGGCAGATGGGGTGAGAATTGTCAATCAGTATGTAGTCCCCACTGCATAGGTTGGCTGGAGAAATGCTATTTAACTAATGGGACATGTGAATTGGGATGCGTGGATGGATACACTGGAGATGATTGTCTCACAGGTAAATGTAATCGCGATAAGATGCGTCAAAATTAGTACCCAGGTTATTTAAGTTGCATTTTAATTGAATGGTCTTGATGTTAAAGGGATTTTATCAGGCTGCCAATTACTACCAGTTTTTGACTCGTGCGAATTTAATATATGTGTTATTTGAATTGATTTATCCCAATATATTTGGGTACATTTTATCTGACTAATGGAATTGAATGTATCAACCAATTAAAATACTCTGTTTGTATCACATGTCGATACAATAGAATAAAACATCGGAGCCGAATCGCAGTCAAACTTAGAAGGGTGACTCCGTTTTTGTTCGTACGCAATGTGACGTTAAGCCGAGCCATCTTTATGTTTTGAAAAAATACTTTAAAATGTTAGACAGGACGCATTTTGATAGCAATATTATTTGAGATATAAAGGAAATATATAATCAATTCAAATGTTTATATTTTGTGATAAAATTCAATGAGGTCCCTTTACATCAGAACAAATATAAAGAGAAGTAAGCGTGTACGGTATAAAGACAAGAAAAACAGGCATTTTTATAAAGAAAACCGGACGTTGATAATGTAGACGTTAAGGCGTCTAACAGACGTTGCTCATACGTTGATAAAATTATGTCAAATGGCGTACATCACAAAGAAGAGCCTCGGAAATCGGTTAATTTGAGGCTATATCGTAGCATCGCAGCAATGCAGCTATGTTTCTGGTGCGTCGCTGTGGTGCTAATATATGACCTTAACCGGCTTCCATAAAAGCATACATTTATTATCTAAAAAAGTGTCATAGTCTTGTCCTGAGGTGTATGTATTCTTTTTATCAGAGTGTGCAGCAGGCAGGTGGGGTGAGAATTGTCAATCAGTATGTAGTCCCCACTGTAGAGGAGGACTGGAGAAATGTGTTGTAACTAATGGGACCTGTAACTTGGGATGCGCGGATGGATACACTGGAGGGTATTGTCTCACAGGTAAATGTAATCACGATTATAATTGGTCAAACTTAGTACCGTGGTCTAACATAATTAAATTACATTTTAATGGAATGGTTTTCATGTTAAAAGGGATATATTATCTAAGAAAAATATAAAAATGCTTCATCAGACCTGCTCGATCTTAAATTTGTTAAAATGTGTTGTCAACTAAACCAGAGGGAAAGCGTCTCTTGGTACACGTGGAAATAACAGATATGACGTCACCAAGAGGCTGTGCATTACTACCAGTGCTGACAAATTTACTATCTGTGATGTGGGAATTGTTTTACACCAAGATATTTGGGTACATGTTTATCTGACTAATGGAATTGAATGTGTCAGTTAAGATGTGTGTCACATGTCGATGCAATATCATAAAACATCGGAGCTTTACAGACTGTATCGCATTTAAACTAAGAATGGTAACTCCGTATTTGTTTGTACCACATGTGATGCTAAACTGGTCCCATTTTAAGTCGAAAAAAACATATACAGTATTGAACAGGACGCATTTTGATAGCAATATATTATTTGAAATATAAAGAAAATATTAAATTAATTAGAATGTTTTTATTTTGTGATAAAAGACAATCAGGTCCGTTTTACACCAAAGCAAGAAAGCAATCTAGTTCAACATCGCCTATCTGTGGAGCCTTCCGTCCCCGATTATCGGCTTTAGTGTTATGGTAGGTAATTGTTTAGTCCTTTAGTGGTATATATACTGCTGTAGGCAATACTTGTATCGCATGTAGATAAACGTATCCTATAGCACATCAAGTGCATTCTGCGCCAATACAAAATCGACAACTACAGCTGTGTTTAGCATAAATGACAAATAAAAGATAATCAAGTCATGTAAAAGAGTTAAAATTTCTTCATAGGTCGATTAATCACGTCAAGCGTCAACAGTCTCGCTATGACGTTCACAGCTATATTCAAAATGCCTGTTCATTACACACAATAACAATCACCCAAATTAACCAATATACAAATTGCGCAAACGTTGTGGAATCATGCTGTGAGAAATGGAAGTAACTATAGATGTAAATTTATATGTATATTATATTTAAAAAAATGTCTTTACTACGGCTTCAATATTCAGTTTACATATAGCCTAATTAGGCTATTATTTGTTTTTACTGACACATTGACCTGCCCCAACCAGAGTTTGTCAAAAATCGTGCTAATTGAACAGATCTAACTGAACTGAGTCCCGAACAGATTAAAGCTTCTATGTACGTTTTTGTTACAGTTAAAATGGCTGAAACATCACTTTGAATGAGGTTCAGTACCGCTGGTTACATTCTTGGTGCGGTTCTTCTATTAACCCTCCTTACCGTTCTACAGTACATTTTGTATCGGTAAGGCATCCAATTTTTTTCTAAAATAAGTGTATTTCAACATGTGAAATATATGGCACTTGAATAGATTATTGTGGCTTATTTAACACGTAATGAATTGGATTTATGGGTAGTCCCTACAACATGTTTCGTCGTCCAACTGGAAGCCTAGCGAGCTTTTAGCGAGAGAACAGTCCATAAACTGGCATAATTACGGCATACAAGACACGGCTTCAAGACACGGAGGATGGACAATACGTTTTTTTTATTACAAAAACAGTTTATTTTGTATGGGCAGTAATTGTTCAGCATTAGAAGACAAGCCTTGCCAATTTTTAGTATGGTTCTAGTTGGTTAACGAAAAGTAATCACATTGTTTGTACAGGTGAAGGACGAAATTATATAACGATTTAAAATTTAAATTTTTGAATGGGATACGAATTCACAGTATTTACATTTCACCTCCATTGTTCACAATATAACCTGTCTCGCCCAGTTCATTTAGAACAAGATATTTTCACCGAAGCAGACGTCATACGATTATGCCCTCTCGTGTTATGATATATAAAGCTGTAAGTTAAATCCATTTTCAGCTATAAATCCATCTTGAACCAAAACAGTTTCATGCACTGACGACAGTGATTACAACGCACATATTGAATGGTGCATGACGACCTATCTATAATAAAGCTACATCAAACGGTATTGGCTTACTGTGTTCTCTAAAGGACAGGAGTTGGCATAATTGTTTAATACATGACGAAGTACAATTCGTTGACGGAAAAAACCTATACTTATTCCACGTATGTCTAAATGGCAGTTGATATTCCTGTACTCGCCGACTACATATTGTTGTTAAATCTACTTAAAACCAATGATTTAAAGATTACTCTTAAGTTTAAGCTGATCTCTATTTTATTATGGTTGGGGACATTTGATGGATGTCACAAATCCAACGTGGAAGAGTGGGGTGCATTTGCGGGTATTTAAACTTCCCCGCTTCAGGATTCCGGCGGAAGTGGTATTAGATATTGCCAAAGGTAAATGTGGTAGACGTCAACAAGCAACAATCGCAGAAACCGCACTGATTTTGTATCATGAAAAACAGACTAAATAAATTCCTCGCCGTATTGGCTCTGTGATTTCATAAATTTTATTTTTTTGTAATTGTTGACGTCTGCCTAAATCATGTCCTGTGAATTAAAACATTCAACAAGACTTTCCAGTAAGGTGAAGTTTGATGTGAATTCTACCGAGCGTTAAAGTTCACAAAGGGATCACATGCCCGCCCTCTATACACTGATACCAAGTTAATTATGTATATGTATAGACCCTCCCATCTGTGTTAAAATTGTCTCACAATATCTTTGAAATATGCCTTCTGGTAAGATCTCGCGCAATCTCATGTGATCCCTTCATTAACCTTTAAGCTCGGTATCATTCACATCAAACTTCACTTTACAGGTAAGTCTCGTTTAATGTTCTAATGCTACCTTGTTTTGGTTTAATCCAAGTTCCAATGAGGTCTATAAAGTATAAAATTGTAGCACAATATTAACAACTATGAAGTGCAAAGACTAATATCCTTTTATCATACTCCAATAGCGCAGACCGCGTGATACAGAGCGATCCATATATACACCGTCGGAATCCGGGACTATTTCCAATGCTTTGCTTACATTATCGCCCCCTACAGGGATTCCCGTTGAATGTATGGCAGAAAAAACATACAAAGGTGAAACAAGTGCAGAATAACCTCACGTGATTTATTCGACCGGTCTTCCCTTTCGCATTGTTAACAGACCATGCATTTCTATAAATTATGACTTTTTATAGCTATTTTTATTACACCATATTTCGCCAGCAAGAAATAGATTCTCTTGAGATAGCACGGTGAGGCTTGACAAAAGACAGGAAAACTTTTGTTTCGTTCTGACGTAATTGTCTGGTGCGCTCCGTATAGTCAGTAATAACAGTGGTAAGACAGAAATAATTGTCAGACGGGAAAGCATTAAAGTCGAGCTCGGAAGTATATGTCGGGATGGCTTAGATTGTTTTATTAAATCTCCGATCCTAACTTTACACAAAACAGGACTTGACGACATATTTCTAGCAGACTTTACACGTTGACCACTTAGCAATGATAATATCACAACTGTCTTTAATGGCAACTGTTTTAGAGAAATATCAGTCACAGGTGATAAAGTTCTGAGGCACGAAAGCACAGTAGAAGTATCCCATGTAACGCACGTTTTGAGTAGCACAGGTTTGAGCTGAAACAAACCAGGTAACAGCCCGATAACTAAAGGATGAGACTCAAAGGGGTGTCTATTTAACATAAGTATTGTAGATAGAGATGATGTCTGTGAAATACGGGGATTTTGACAATCAGAAGTAAATCTGCCCGTGTTCACGTCACTTTGGCCGGTTTGCAGGTGAATTAGTATAAAATGAGATTTTTTTGTTGTGCAACAAGATCGGTAAATGTTTGGTAACATACTTTTTTATTTATTTTACCATCCAACACATCAGGTGACCGTGTGTAAGACACAGTATGTATCAGTTACACTAAACCTACCATAATTTGAAATCGAACATAGAAGCCTGAGAGAGAGACATTAATGCCT
>JAVFBZ010202336.1:0-11230 GCA_032466195.1 Katharina tunicata | reverse complement strand
ATCCAACTGTCACACTGTTTATAGTGATCCACCAATCCACCAGACACTGCCATGTTGATTATCGTCATCCTCCAATCTAACTGTCACTGTCACATTGAATAGCGGGATCCACCAATCAACCAGTAACTCCCATGTTTATTATCGTCATACGCCAATCCACCTGTTGCTGTCACGTTGAATAGCCGGATCCTCAAATCAACCAGTAACTACCATGTTGATTATCATCATACGCCAATCCACCTGTTGCTGTCACGTTGAATAGCGGGATCCTCAAATCAACCAGTAACTGCCATGTTGATTATCGTCATACGCCAATCCACGAACCATTATCACATTGATTACTGTCTTCATACAAATCCCCAGCCATTGTCATGCTGGTTACAGTCATCCACCAATCCACTTATCACGGACATGTTGGTTACCATTATCGCCCAATCCAGCAGTCATTGTGACATTTGTAACCGTTAGCCACATGCCGTTGTCACGCTGATTACTCTCTTCAGACAAACACAAACAGGACTAAGATGGATTTTTTTCAACATCTGTCTATATTGATAAAGAAGCGTTCATGCGATGCGATTTGTAGTATCAAATCGTCGAATTCGACTGAGTCGAAGCGTGTAAACAAAGAGAATAGATGCGACTTTAGTTGAATTCAACTAGTCGAAAGCGAGTTGACTGAAATAGGACGTGTGGAGGCGGCTTAAGCAACGTTTCGGCATAAATGCTAAGACCGTTTTCAAGAAATGATTACACACATAAAACAAAACGATTACAGCAAGTTCAATCATGGAAACGAATGTACGTTATTTACTAAGTTCTCGCGAGAAGTGCATCGCATTCGATCCGACACATGTTATATGTTAAACAAAAAACACTCTAAAATCTTCCAGAAGCTGGTGAGTTGATGGGTGACTGCTTAGTAGTTGGCATTTCAGATGGGCACATATCCTTATAGATAACGTATATCTGAAAATCTATCTGTCACTGTTGTCACTCTGGCGTACGCTCGAAGTTAGTCACTTCGAAACCTATTGAGTGCTCATCGACTTAATCGATTTTAGTATTAGATTTTGGGCCGAGATTCACAACAGAGTTCACATCCTAACCCTCAACACTGGGTCAGCGCCAAGAGATTTAAGCACGACACAGACATGTGTATACCTACATTTATATATCTTATCATGTAATATGCATCTCTTATACCACGGCAGGTGGTCTTGACAATAAGTCAATTCAATTCAATTCAGCCAACTCAACTTGACGTAGACTAGTGCAATTGCACTACCGTTCACCGAAAATATAATATATTTTCTTTTTGGCATGACGTTACTGTACAATGAAGAAAATGAGGAAGTCATATCTGTGCACCTACTTAAACATGTAAGTAGCCATATATATCATTGAGAATCAGTCAATTGCGCAGAACATTTAAACTGGTGTTGCGAAATCACGTTGTCTCATTTCGACTGATGGGTGTAAATGTTGTGGCTTTTCACTCTGTTTACATAATTTATGTTCTGTACAAGTTTCACTTATATGAAAGGACACTGATCTACACTGTCTCCCGACATGAGCTCGCACGGTTTGGTCTCGTTTCGGTTATCAGCTATTCGTATGGAATAATAGTCTTAAATATCCGAGGGAGTTCTAGGCTGTGTGCTTTAAAGGCAAGACTAATTGTTTTTTGGGATAGAAAATCTTATTAAGAAACAATACAGCTTCTGAAAGGACTGGAGCCTGCATTTTTAACGGCTAAATAAATCCGAATACAGCTAACACCGAGCTGTACATTCTCAAAGGAAAGTAAAGGTATGTGGTTTACGAAAGAAGTTAGTATGAAGCAGTGAGATCACGTTTTCTAACCAAAATTATATGAACTATCAATCGTAAGCAAACAATGAATTCAGAATGTTATATGTATATATTTATAAATTATATTGTCATGAGGCCAAGATGTCTCAGATTCATTGAGCATGCGCATTGCCTTGCAGCGGTGTGTTTTGTGGTTGTAGTCCGGAGGCAGAAATATTTGTGTGAGACAGTTACATCTATATTAATCACGAGCCTTGTCCCAGATGTGATATTTCTAGAGTGATTATCTTGTCAGATACACGTGAATTCTTCTTCGAGTTCGCGCTAGACAATGTCAGTTACCAGCCTTTCGCACTGATAGTCTGCCGTTACAGCGAGTTATGTATTTTACTGATCTCTCGAACATAAAAGTTAAGATTTTTTGTAAGGATTAAATGCACCAACTAACTCATAAATTGTCGGTTTCATAATAAATGTTATTACATTGCTGTATTTTTGGATAATGTGTATGTTTTTCTGACGGCGTGTTTTCACGGTTTCAGGGCTGTGAGGCGCCTGGACTGGGGCGCAGGGACAGACGGGAAGGTCTTCACTGTTGACCGTCAATTTTCCGTACTCGTCACATCGTAGATTATTATCGCGCCGTATCTTTTTCCATTTTATAGTTGGATTAGCTAATATTTCTATATTTTGACAATTGTAAACTCATAGCTAATCTAACATAAATTGGTGGTATCAGTAAGTGATAGTTATAATAGTCGGGTTTGATTCTGGGTTTTGTTATGTTTTATTAAACGTATACCGCTTTACTTCTAAGTAAATATACTTACATTTGTGGCACTTTGTATTGCTTCGTATTGTTTTTATTTAACTGATTATTGTAGTTTCCGATAACCGAAGTAGTATACAAGGGCCACTTCTGGATATTTTGTTATACAGAGCCCGCCACCGTAAATGTGTAAATTAGTTATTTTTGTTTGCGTGTATTATTAACTATACTCGTTAGTTAGGTAAGTGTAAAAACCCGTTGTTATTAGCCTGTATAGTTGTGCTTATTGGTTTATAGGTAAGTGTGAACAACTCTGTTAGTGGACGTAGTTTTACTTATTGGATAGCTTAGTGTAAACCCCTCCCCGCCCCAACCCCCACTCCACCCCCACCCCCCTCTTACTGGTATCATTCAGACCGTTTTCATATTTTCTTTTTTCTAAAAGTTACATTGAATGACAAAAGTATTCAGTAGGTACATATCTAGTACGAGCTGTTGCGCAAATTAAGTTGTCTTACGGCTCCTAGTGGGGTTTAATCCTGCCCATATTTCATTTCAAACATATATCCTTAGATCATGTAAAACCCACCCTTCTCACTGCAAAATGGTTGAATGGTTGGAAAAGTTTGTTCACAACAAGTCTGCTTGATGTTCCATATGCCCAAACCAAATCTAGCATTGGTGGTTCTTAGACAGCCAGTCTCATACATCTTGATAAATGACACCAAACACAGACAATGCCATGTCGGAATATACGTACGATCCAATAATAACTTTGTGCATGATACATCTAGAAAAAGAAATCAACACATTTGTACGAAGCTGTACCAATCTGTGGAGGATATCAGTCTTAGATACATCTCTTCTTGTACTGCTTCTCTATAATGAGGTCATGTGTTTTATAACCTTAATCTCTATATTAGGAATTTCAACTCAAGATCAAACTGACTTTGGTTTGGTATTTGTAAAAGACTTGGTAAAATAAACCATTATTTAACAAATAATTTATATTGATATCTCAGTACCAATGAAACAGTCTGTTATAGTTAAAGGCTCCCGAGATAAGGTCAGTTATTGTACTTTAGTTGGCGGGACAATTTGGGGAAACCTTTCCAGTGTACGTAACAATAAGAGACATATATGTATTCTTCTAATTACTAGATTCCGTTATTGAACAGGACCATCGGGAAAATGATTTTGATACAGAGTGAGACTGTTAAACCCCCTCCTATCCCATTCGCCAATTAGTTAAACTGAGAATTACACTATCTTGTTAATTTATTACCAAGGGCTATAGAATCACTCGCTGGGGTTTACTTTCTCAGAAGAAATATGCCTATCCCTTATTGACAAAGTGGCTATATATAACTTGATTCTCAGGCACTAAATCGAGTTTCCACAATGAAAACTGATGGTGTTTCTTCTTATCTCTTAAAAGTGATATGTATTGCTTAACAATTATGTGTTTGCACAGCACAAGTGCGGTAAAATCTCATGAGCTTTACCTGACTGGCAAAATGAACCGAACTGTATAGCTTAAAGTAACATAAGCATTCAAAATTAGAGTTTTACAACAAATTATGATTGCCTTGATTTTAACCAACTTTGAAGTTTGTGCGTAAACCAAAACAATTACTTTGAAATGAAAATTGTTAAGTTTAAGGCTAGTAATGGCCAGGAGAAATCATGCAATAATTCGAATTCAGCGTTAGGAAAGCCGACCATTTTTCCTCGTATGCCTCAAGTAAAGCCTTTGATCTCGCCGGGTTCATGCCCTTATATGGAATGAGTTAAGATTTGGAAAAGTGGATGGGGGCGGGGCTAATTAACGTTTGACTTGGTGTAGCAGCAATACATCTAAGGATGGCTCAGTTATGACAGCTGATTGACACATCCACATAATAATATTCTGACAGAAAATTCAGATTTTAGCTTTTTATCCCATCGGCATATTATGCGGTAGGGATTATGTCGTCACGACGTCCGTCCGTCCGTCTGTCGTACCGTCTGTCTGTCTGTCCGTATGTCTGTCTGTCTGTCTGTCCGTCCGTCCGTCCGTCCGTCCGTCCGTCCGTTCGTCCGTATAGAGAGCGTGAACAAGATAAAAACAATACTACTTAACACAGGGTTTTCAAATTTTGGAAACACATTGGTCTTACACTTTCCAATCAAATTTCTGGTTTCAAGGGCAACATAATGATACATAATAATAATAATAATAATAATAATAGTAGTATTACAGACGACGTGAACACGGTAATAACCATACCGCTTAACGCATGGTTTTCAAATGCTGGAAACATATTTGTCTGACACTAAACTACATTCTTATTTAAAATGAGGCCAATCCAATCAAATTTCTGGTTTCCATGGCAACATAATAATGATAATAGTATTACAGACGATGTGAACATGGTAAACAATATACCTCCTAACGCAGGGTTTTCAAATTTTGGAAACACATCTGCCTGACACTAAATAACATTCCTATTTAAAATGGGGTCATTCCAATCAAATTTCTGGTTTCCATGGCAACATAATGATACATAATAATAATAATAGTGTTACAGACGATGTGAACAAGGTTAAAACCATACCGCTTAACGCAGGGTTTTCAAATTTTGGAAACACATTTGTCTGACACTAAACTACATTCTTATTTAAAAAGGGGTCATTCCAATCAAATTTCTGATTCCCATGGCAACATGATGAAACATAATAATAATAGTAGTATTACAGACGGTGTGAACTAGATAAAAACAATACCATTTAACACAGGGTTTTCAAATTTTGGAAACACATTTGTCTGACACTAAACTACATTCCTATTAAAAATGGGGTTATTCCAATTAAATTTCTGGTTTCCATGGCAACATAATGAAACATTATAATAGTATTACAAGTAATACATTTTTTTGTGAAATTATTATCTACTCTAAAACTTTGAACAGAGGGAAACCGTGAAAGAGTAGGGAATTCTGAGGAGTAAGATTTAACTATTTCCATGATTAAAGCTGAGTTGCAGTGGATACAGTGACTGTTTTAGCTTGTTTCTCCTTAACTCCAACACAGACTTAGACACTTTACAAATACAACTTTACGCCTTTAGTTGTAAACAGTCTCAAAATTGATTTGAACCCATGACTATCCCCACTCCTTTAGAGTTATATTTCTGCCACTCCTTTGTGTCATTCTAATTCAGTGATAGAGTACTTCCGATGGGATTAAGTGAGTCACATTCACCTCTTTTTAGTTATTATAAAACCCTCCTCCAACCTACAAATTTGATGTTGGAATTATTGGAAAGCCTCTAACTTGTACTTCTTCATAAAATATCAATTTTTGATGAGTTTCTGTAATAGTGCAAAATTCAGAACTTTTGAGTGCGTATGTTACTTTAACAGATGGGAAATTCTCAGTAGACAGAAAATCTACTACCCTACTAAGATATAAGAAACATCTGCAATTTAACGAAGAAAATCGCTTATTTCCAAAGTACAATATTTAACCTGGTTGAATAATAGCATATGTTCAGAATATTTTGAACAATACCAAGGCGTGCACAGACCAAAGATCACTGACGTAGTTTAATGAATAATCGGCAACTCCACAAGTAGAGGCCAAAGTTCAGTGACGTAGTTTAATCACAGTCTCTGGTTTAATGAGGTAGTTCCAGGGTCAGACGTCAAAGGCATGTTTTTCGGTGAAGCAATTTTGCACAGATGCACAGCTTGCATATTTTGACATTCCTAGAAGGTTTTAATTAATTGGTGTTATTGTATTAGCGTAGAGAAGATTATGTTATTAAACAGCTACCCAGAGCAACATAATTATAGAAGCTATTTATATGAAAACTCTACATTTTAAAAACATGCAACAGTTTTTAATTTGCAATAAGGATAATCGAATATGCTTGCCTCAAATGTTAGGCAATGTTACATTTCCGAGTTTACAATGAAGTCTAGTTCCTTGCCTAATTGAGTTGATTTATACCGTGTCGGTTTGTCAGTTTAATAAATTGCCGACTTAATTTTCATAACAAACATCATATTTATAGACAAGTAAAAAAGTGAATTGTTGCCGTTCCCCTATCCGTGTTTTGACATCTATAAAAGCAACTTGCCTTAACTCAAACATTGATACATTTGATATGTTTAAGATATGTTTCTGATTTATTTTGTTATTCAACTGAGGATACAAAATATTCTTCAACCTTCCTGTTTTTATTTTTTGAGGGTGATTGGAGTCTGCATGTGTATACTGATCTGAATGAGTTGGTTTTCTGTATACACCGGTTGTCAATCCTTCATTTATCTTCTGGATGTTAACGTCTAAGAAAGGTAGCTTGTCATTGTATTCTGTTTCCATGGTGAATTTTATTCGGGGATGCTGCTTGTTAAGGTTGTTCAGCAGATGAACTGGGTTGTCAGTTGTTTTGAGGGCAACGAAGGTGTCGTCCACCTTCCGGTACCAGCACAGGGGTTTGATGGGGGCTGAGGTTAAGGCTTGGGTTTCCAGCTGAGAGATATATATTTCTGATGGAATGGGGGATCATGGGTCAAATCGAATGCATCTGCAACAGCACTTATATAGGTGAAACCCTAAGACCATTCAACACCAGAGCAAAAGAATACCATACCTCAGTTGATAAAAGGGATGGCAAATCAGTGGTGTTCGGGCACATGGAAGCTAATCCTGACCACTACATCCACTGGAATTCCATCAACCCCCTAGCCATAAACCAAAATGACTATAAGAAAAGAAAACTTCTAGAAGCCTTATTCATTAGGAGACACAGACCTGCACTGATCTATGACAATAACATTTAATCTATACACACCTCATTAAATTTAAGCCTAAGTGTTTAGTCTGTTGTTTTCTCATCTCTCTGTAATGTTTTTAATATGTTTTAATATGGCTGCACTGGATTCAAAGACCTTAATTATCTTGTATATACAGCAAAACTATTGGTTGTTTTCATTTTGTTTGTAAAATTGTATAAATACTGAATATGTTAGAATGGCATACCATATGCTTAAGAACGGTCTTAGGATCCAGATCGAAACGTCGCATGCTAATAAACCTAGAAGTTGTAATCCATAACAATGTGCCTGTATTCTAAAATGCCACTCAAAGAAATCATATCTATAGACAAGTAAAAAAGTGAAATTGTTGCCGTTTCCCTATCCGTGTTTTGACATCTATAAAAACAACTTGCCTTAACTCAAACATTGATACGTTTGATATGTTTAAGATATTTCTCTGATTTATTTTGTTATTCAACTGAGGATACAAAATATTCTTCAACCTCAACACTATTCATAGTGCAGGAATTGTTCGCCATTTCAGCTGAATTGGGGGATCCAGCTGAATTGGGGGATCCAGCTGAATGGACTAGTGAATAGTGTTGAGATTGAAGAATATTTTGTAGGAAAATATATCTGTTTCATTACTGTGGGAAGCAGGGTGATAGTTTGACAGCACAGGGGGATCTTCAGAGTTCGGTTCAATGTAAGAACCTCTGCTGTCACATTTTCTTCAGATATGACATTGTCTTCCCCACGTTGGCATTGTAATGCTGTATCCGTAACAACCTTGTACATCAGCTAAAAATTACTCGATGTTAATTACAATGACCGGAAATGAAGATGTAAAATTAAATATCCGACATTCAGTTTCAGTGTCTGCAAAGACAATTGTTTTACAGTTTAATAAAGTTAGACTGCGGATCGCTATTCCAAGGGGACGGCCAGTCAGTATTTGCACCTCTATACAGATTATTATGATGTGTTTTTTAAATGTTTATATATTGTTGACCAATGAGAGATCGAACGACTTTTGGAGTTTAGGTAACGCCTATAAGTCACAAGTGACCAATCAGAATTGACCATTTGGTCAAGCTTCATTTCGGGTGGGGAATTGAAACAAGTTATAAGGTCAGTTACGAGGTAGAGAAAAGTTAGAGTTACTTGGGGTTACGGAGAGATACTTGCAGTGATACTTATGGAGGCAGTTCTAGTCAGAGATTAAGTCAGTTGTACATAGAATAAGGAGAGTAGCAAGTTGTTAAATATAGAAAGTACAGGATCTAGGAATCAAGAGAAAGAACTGAATAGCAAAACTATGGTTAAATTAAGTATACTGAATTGTTAGTAATTTATAAAATCCCACAGTCGTTAGAATTCTCAAGGTCTGTAAGGATTGCATTGTTATTTTATGTTTAACTGTTTAATGATATTTATTCCCTTGAGTTATAGTAAAACCTTCATTTCATCACGGAGAATATTTTGTGTTACTTGATTAGATTTAAATAGATCCACGGGTGCTCTGGGTATTAGATAAATATTCCGAGACATATATTTTCGGAGACCCATGAGATACATGACCAGACATTCGTTGGAGGAAACCTGGCATTCTGTGGCTAAAAGCCTTGACTACACTCGCATTAAAGTTGTAAAAAAACAACATCAATTAAGTAAATAAACAAGGCGTGAAAACTAATTGTTGGAAGATAAGGCATAGCATTTATTGAAGGAAGAATAAGGTGGGGCCCAAATTGTGAGACAATATAACCTGTCATTTTACTGCCCGTGCAACAATAGATGAACTGGGGCCCACTGCCAATAAAATCACAGGCCAGTGTCCGAGTGGTCGAGTAGGGTCCTTCCACCCGCGTAGTTTGTGATGGTTACATATTCCTGTATTCCCGTAGCAGTTGACGGAGCCAATTGACTCAGAGACAAATTGCCTAATAACGCTGCAATTTGATAACTGGAGCGGGCCATAATTGTTGTAGCTTAGATTTTTCTCTAAACCGAACAAACGACTGAAAACCCGTTTCGTACGCCCGCCATGATTTGGATGCTAGGGATACAACAAATCCTGTGATTCTAGAAATGAATTTTCCACAAGGAACTGGGTATTGGTGTTGCCTCTCTGTATGCACTCGTTGCTAGTTGCCGGAAACGCTATTACTGTAACCGAGATAAAGCATCGCATTCTTAGATCCAGCAACATGTAGACACTTAATCAAAACATTTTGTCTCATACACTGAAGTACAAGTTGTCTGACCAGCGTTGAGCTGTTTAAGATTTGAACAACAGCTTTATTGTCAACTCTGAAAACAACTTTCTTGTTCCTTAGAAGATGACACCAAACTAGCACAACAGCAACAATAGGAAAATACTCTAGGAAAGTGATATCTTGGCAAATTCCGTCATTTTGCCAATCCACCGGCCATTTACTGTAGGCATGTTTTTTAATAGAATAAAGGGCCTATATGATGGACCAGATTCACTGTGATATATTCTGATAAAATTTATGTTGAAACTGCTATTCGAAAGAACAAGGTCCAGGCTACAAGCGTGTAATGAAAGTAATCTTGTTGGAAGTAAGCTGATAGCTTGTGGTACGGTAGTTTTCGCTGCTACCGATCAAAACGCTTTTGAGAAAAAATAGACTGCGCTTTCTTATTCTCCGCTGAACCGGAAAGCAAAAATTTAAAGCCGTCGTTGAACGTGGTTATAATAGAAGTGGACCTGTGTTTTTTGATATACTGGTGACAACTAGAAGCAGCAGAAATTATGAAAGGTAAATGTGTCCATTAAATTAAGATCGATATTCGCAGTTAGTTAATATATACCACAAGGCTTTCATTGCAAATTAATGTAGACTGCTTTATGTTATTTTAGACATATTGAATGTCCATAACAAAGATAATAGGGTGAAGTAAGAGAAAACCAGAGGTTCCACATAATTCTATATAAAAGTTACATATTATGTTAATGTTTGTCCTGATAAGGTATGAAAACCCCCATTCAAATGATACAGAATTATGATTCGCTATTGATGTTGTCCCATAGTTGCGTTAATATATGTTAAGCCAGTGTCAAACTAATGATGCGATCTAGTAAATCCTGGCATTGTGATTATGTCTCTGTTGTTTGGCGATATAAAAAAAAGTAACGAAGATATTAACGTTTGTCTTTAGAGAGGTGCAATTTCTGACTGGTCCCGATGAGCGAAATGCGATCCAGTTTTTTTAACTGCGAACGGACTTTCAACCTACATGTAGATGTTTTAGAGCGCATTTAGAAAGCTAGCACTATTCTTAAAGGCCGACAATTCACATCAACATTGCTGTGTCGTTATTTTGGGGGCACTTTTTTTGGTGAGATTCGCAGTCAATTTGATGAACTGGAATCAAAAGCTCTCTGGGGAAGATATGCATGCTGAATATTTCACTAACCAAAACGACAATAAAGACGAACAAATGTTTCGCGAACAAATTCTATGTCATTAGCGATAAACTATTTGCTAGTTTAGTCCGACTTCGAAATGCCTATGGTCAGATATAAGATGACTTTGCCTATATTAAATTGGTGATTGATAATGACGCTGCAAAATTGAAACTCAAACTTTTGTTTTAAAAAAGTATGCAATTGATTTGGGCCCAGATTTCCAGGAATGATACGTTACTTTTTCTAAGTGTGTGTCTCATTAACAGATAGACAAATTACCCCTGGTCACTCCTGAACTACATGATCAATAATACAACTGTAGAATCTAAATTTCATGATGTTTCGCTAGCCTTCAGATTATTTGTTACATTTCCTTCCTACTTAATTATTTATCCTCATTAACAT
>JAVFBZ010202325.1:0-13681 GCA_032466195.1 Katharina tunicata | reverse complement strand
TTCATGTCTGAGAATGAATGGTAATAGAGAAGTTCTTTTAATAGAAATAGTACACGCTGCCGCTGCCATTTTATCATTGATTGTCTTTTCAGCAAAAGGAATATAAATATAGATCTGATAACTATCTAATGTATTTGCTTATTTATTTTTTGTTATTAATAAGATTAAACACATATTTTTTTCAGTGTACATAAATCTTAGATAGGTATATATCATCATCATGTATACATAACTTAGATAGAGAGATATAGTTCATGGTAGAGAGCATGAGCAAAACAGGAAAAAACGAGTCATGTGTTTATTCTTTCGCAATTAGGCATGACTATTGCTTTCCCTTTTTCATTCACGTTTGAAACACTTTAAAATCCATTATTTATTCACGTGTGTGACGCTTTAAAATAAATCATACATACATGTATTTAGTAAATCTGGGGCTTTTTGATCAATAAAAATAAACATGTGAACTGAATAATATGACGCGGCCGTCATTAGCTACATGTAACTGTCAAAAAAAGATATTTCCTTCCGCCTCAGACCATGTCCTTTAACTACACATCCTCATGCATTAAGCGCTGATCGTTACTGTTGCTGAATTGTGGAGAATTTGAAGAAAAGCTCTAGACGTTAATTTTTTAAATGGAACCTCAATATTGCTGGATCTGGAAGCCTGTAGCGACAGGAAGTAATTAGAAACCATCTTCCCTATTAAAAACAAAAACAAAATTAGACGTCTTAACAACATCAGATTAACAGCAGTATCTATGCAGCCGAGTCTACAATTAAGGAAAATCTCTCTGAGAAACTGGACGAATTTATATAAAAGGTGGTTCAAAGTATTGTAAATATCATCTTATCAGTGATGCATCTATGGTAAAGTTATGTTAGGTAAATGACTTGTAAAATATAATTTAGGTTGTTGCGTGCAAATAGAGCATCGAATTTTAACTGTTACGGATCAGTCAACCTGTATGCTCAAGTATACACTCTCTGAGATTTATGTAGGTTATATAGCAGATGTTATTGTTAGGGATGCATTTTATGATTCAAGTTAAAGGCAATCAAAACGTAAGATATAAATTAAGTGGTTGCATTCAATGTTAGCAAGTTGTAAATATCATAAGGCGAACGAGCCAAAATACCGCGAATTTATAAGCAGAAGTTAACAGCTCCATACAGCTGAATTTATGTAATGCTATTATAAAGGTACTTCTGAAAATACGCCTGTCCAAGTTTTGCAAACTGTACATGAGTTCTGCAAATGATTGTCTTTTGAAAAATACTTCCAATGAACGTTTTGAAGATGTTTTTGATTGTTCAGAGACAGACAATTATAGCTCTGTGTCTGATGTGGGCTATTCTAAAAAAAACTGTTGACGTATAAACGGCATACTAATAAATGTCTCGTTTGCTTAGTGTAGCGGATTCATATTTTTACATATAGCGTTACTTTGGTGAAGAAAAGAAAGAAAATGAAGCCTTAAAGGATTGCCCAAAAGAACGAATCAAAAAACTATTCATTTAGTGGACCCGTTTCCAACTTGAGTCTGGCAAGTGTTTCAAACCACACCGTTTGTAGTTTAATGCAATTTCCCAATTGTCTAGATTTATTTACCAAAGCATGCGTTATTTTGCCGTATGTGTTATTCATGGGCATGAATTACTGACGATTGTTCCCAACCTTTTACTGCCAATCCAGAACAAATAGACGTCACAATCCACAATTGATCAAATAATTCACATTACTGTCACGCCGTGGGATTAACAATGGGTAAGCTGTATAAACAGTGTAACATGAACGTGTGTAAGTCCGTGTAATTCTTAACAGCGGAATAAACTGTTTAACATACGATATTAAGTTGATATTACCATTGTATCCTGCCGAATTGTGATATGTTCACTGCATGGTTAACGATATTTTAACAAGCAAATGGACACTTGTTTACTGCATTTAGTTCTTCTTCCTAATTGTACTGAACAAATGACACATATCATATCGTAGATGTGTAATGTATTTTGTATCTGTTTACCCAGCGTGATTCGTATTGCCAAATGGTGACAAATTACCCCATTTGTCAATGAAAAATTGGTTAAATGAGGGAATGTTGTTGGAGATTGTTTTCTGAGGTTTGTAATATTTAAAGATAAAGTTCAGATAAACAAGTGAAACGCCAGACCGTTTAAAGCTTAAATTTCGCATTATAAATATATTCTTGGCTAATTATGTTTGTTGAAAAGATGTTGACTTGATATACTTTCTGGCGACTTAACTTTATGTAGTTTTTGTTATGATGTCCTACATTAAATCTCCATCTGTATGTTACTTCTACCCATTTTTTACTCTCGTTCCTTTAAAATACTTGATACCAATCCTTCTTAGATTTAAACCCATATTCCTATCTCCATATATATATTTTTATATTCCACCTTGATTCGAATTCGGATCTCTGGCTAGCAGGGACGGCGCTTTAACAAACTGAGCTACAGAGGCTCACGGAAGAACAAACGAATTTTTATCTGCGTAGCTTTTTCTACATTATGCACTGACACAGGGACACTTAAATAGTTTTATCTAGATATTACCTCTTATGTAATTAGATATATCTATAACTCTCGGGAATTAGAGTTACAGGTATCTCTAATTCAATAAGATATATTTCTACTTCAATTAGAGTTATGTCTTATTAAATTAGAGTTATGTCTAATTGAATTAGAGATATCTCTTACTGAATTAGAGATATCTCTATTTCCCGCGAATTAGAAATACGTGCATCTGTACTTGATTAGGAATATTGAAATTAATAATTGAATTAGAGATATCTGTAATGAAATAGAGATGTCATCAATTAGAGATATCTCTAATTATTTTAGCCGCAAAAAGTAATTTGTGCTTTATGATTTAACTCAATGTATGTACAGAACAGCTAATGTATAAGAAAACAAATGTAGACCATAGATATAGATTAATACGGTTCACTAGTAAACGGTAAGGAAACATTGTCGTTATTGTCGAATTATGGACCATATCAAGTTGCTACTAAAACTGCTATTACATTTTTGTAGGATTGCTCATTTTCCACTGAAAGCCACTTCAATGAAACTACTGTAATTAAAATATATGGTTGAGTTGTCATGTTATATGTTTTGTAGTGATCATGTCCCTGAAGGAAGGGATATTTTTATTTGCAAGAAATACATATGCGATAGCATTTTTGTTAACAACTTGCTTTGGTCTGTAGTTGGACTATGACTTTGTTTTTTGTTTAACTTACCTTTATTATTTGCTTTGATGAGAAAGTATTTTCATCCCTCGAGTTTTTCATGTTGCTGACTCAAGTGTGAATACATTGGTCCTGAAACACCGGCTTTACCTGACGGGAAACTAATTTGGATTAAATGGATTCCTTGTGTTATAGACTATAACACGAATAGTTTGGTGCTTTACCAGTGGAAAATCTCGCCCAAAAGTTTACCAATCTCTAAGTTACATTAAAATTAAGAGGATGCCATCCTAGTTATCCACACATGTAATGGGAAGTGGATTTACGAACTTTTAACGTATATTTAAACAGATTCGTATCTAGATACAGATAGTCCATCAAAGTCAGGAAATTTATCTTGGGTGCATTTTTAAATTACATGTAGGCTTTAATTAGAACCAACACGATGGCCAAACTCAAACGTTTAATACGAGAGAGCTAAACAATGGATCACTCTCGTTATTCAGCTGTTTTGCCCTTTAAACCGATGGGTTGTGATGGTGTGATTCTGTTATTCAGCAGTATATTATAAATATTTTAATATCCATGTAGAAACTTTGATTTTAAATGAGCAAATCACGAATTGGGGCCGCTTAACAGTTTGTTCCTGGAAGAAGTTCAGGTGAAACATTAAACCTCCGAGCTGCACAAACTCCTGAGAATATTATAATGTAGTCTAAAGTCACTTGTTGGACTGAGGAGGACAAGCAGTAGTCTGGTTAACTGATAAAGGTTATGGGAATCGTGTGTGCTGTTTCCACAACTGTGATACAAACTTGACTTGATAAACATATTGTATTTTCTAAAACATGACGTAAGCAGATCCCATCAATCGAGCGATAATTGTTTTTTTTATTCAAGAACCTATTTTCCTTGACTTTCCTAAAACAATCAATTCTGCTGCTGTGTTGGTCCGGAGGCCGTAAACCAATCACTTTCAGGGTTTATTTACCCGGTTACTTGGAAGGTCACAGCTGATTTCCCAGTATTGTGTGGCTGCTAAAAGTTTGATTACAAATACAAATGGGATATTGTATTTGCAAAAGTAGCTCTGGTGGATGCTCTGTATGCAATATTGTGTGAATACCAGAACAATTTAGTTGCTAACTTCTCTTGAAGTCAATCGTTTTTTCCGCTTGTTTACCGTTGTGCTGAGGAATTAATTTTTACTCAACCCAAGTAGTATGAAAAGCGAAAGTAGAGAATGCCAGTTATTGTTTCCAAGGAGTAGATCATGTGCCCGATGCATTATATACTGTTGCTAAGGCTAAGTACATTTAAAACTCTTACTTTGTATACGCATATCTGGTATTATTATATGAGTAACGTTTATAGTTCCATTTGTGCGGGGTTGTTCTAGATTCATCATATACATATGTAATTAACCTTGAGAACGGCGTTTAACAATAATCAAACAACCAGATGTTTTAGGCCGATCTTTGACGATGTACGATAGCTAAAATGAACACAACTTTGATTGATTGATTGTTTGGTGTTTAACGCCAAATTCAGCTGTTTTTCAGCTAGTCTGTGGCGTGAACATTCACATTTTATTAGTTTACGTTTTGACACTTTTCATAGCAGATCAGCCCAGTCCATTTACATCAAACAGAGAAATTAAGTGAACTGAGCAGGACAGACATAGGTAATAAAAAATTGAAATATGCATTGAAACATGGGATTACTTTTCATATTTAAAGATTGTAAATATTTTCAAGTTGTAAAAATGATATCCAAAAAAGCTATAAATTGAGTAATCTTTAAAATCAATCACAAAATTTATTTGAGTAAAATTATTTTTGTGATACACACCGATCCTCTGAAGGTAAATGTTGTCAAACAAGTCCTTCATAGAAGTGACTGTGTAGAACTGTTGCCTACTATTGGCAAGTCTCCACAGTCAACCAATATGTGTTTGATGTATACACAAATTACACACTATTTTCGTGAGGTAACTGCGGCCTCGAATAAGGCACCAACGGAGTATCCCAAAGCTCTTAAGTAACGCTTCGTGCGTTTAAATTGTACGTTAAAGAATATTCATTTTTAAAAGGAATAAAACTCACCTCCTGCAAAAAATTAAAAACGCCTCATATTCCTGTTAAGTTAGGGAATATGCATGCCGTTGGTACATTCCACTGGTAGTTTCTTGTTTTCAAAGAATATTTTTATTTAATACAATGGATTTTGTTCTGTATATTTAGAGTCGTTATGACAATAAATGACCTGCGTTGAGGAATTAGGCCTAAAAAAAGCCGTAGAAATATGGTGTAAATTTACACTCTAAGGGCTAAGGGCAGTATGTGTCAAGCTTGCATTCATGCTGTCATATTAGCAACGTAGGAATCCTGTCATTCCAAAGGAGCTAACTCTTACAGTGAATTCACATTGGTTGCATGTGTAATGGTCACCGCCCTCATATTCATGTACGTGAAATTACCACGAGCGGGTCGTTACCCACCAATCAATCAATCACTCAGTACATCGTCGAAATTGAAGCGTGTGGTAAAAGAAAGGTCTAAATGTAACGAGAGTCGACGGCATCAATATTGATGCAGCGCGGAGAAATGGGAGCGTATTAAAGGTGATTTGTGTGGAATTTCTTCTTGCGATAATGTTAATACATGGTTGTCAAAGAAGTACAGTCTATCGATTACATGGCAATCATTGCTCTTTATGGTCTGCCATGTAGAATAGCAAAAATAATCTGCAGCTATTTGACAACTGACGACTAGCATTGTAATCTATAATCTTGATGAACCATAATGGATGAAATGAATTAATGTCCAAGAATTAGAACTCTAATGATTGGTGAATGTAAAGTTGAAATTCTCGTGTCTTTCCCCTTTATATCTGTCAAGGCCAAATGACTGATGTCAGCAGACGAATCGAAATCTGCTGTTGAATGGAAATGTGGTTGTCGGCACCTCTTAGACTACATGTATAAAGAGTATCGTTGCTTAAAACTATACCTGACAATGACTGGCATTTCAAATATTTGAGTGGATTATATTATGAGTTTATATTGTCAGAGATCACGAGTTGAACTATGATTTAGGGCTGACAAAATATCTAGTCACATGAGTGGCCATGGTAACGGTTTGGTTCTCGAAAGCTGGCCAAACACGAAACCTACACAGCGTGCCAGAGCTGATCCTGAAAGATATGTGGCGCTTTCTTTTCAAGTCGAGCGTGAATAGGCATATACTTTGGTATTTAAGCTTCTAAAATCGAAGTAACATCACTCATACAGACAGATTGAGAATGGTTGTCGTTGTGAGAATTCAGGCAGCTAAAGTGAACAGCGAAGAACGACTTGTACTCATCTGTGTTGGATAATATAAACCGTGGTGTTTGATAATAAAGATAATTATTATTTCTTATAGGATATAAAAAAAACAAGGAACTCTATTATTTCTTTGGTCGGAACTGTGTTGAAACATTCCTTGACTGGCATTCATTCGAAGGCATCTTCTAAATAATTTATAGTTTATGGTAATTCGCTAAACATTTTCAAAATTTTCGTCCTTTATACTTCCGAGCAAGGAAAAAGTTTTGCTTTTCAAGGGAAACAAACTTGAACGAAATGATACTGAGATTTGCTATATGAGTAAACCCCGCACATGTGAGCAAATGATTATACGTTTTATTGTCTGGTGTGCTTCTCTTACATGTAATTGTAATATAAACATCTTTCTATTTTGCGAATATAGTTAGCACCACATTCAAGGCAGCAAAAGTCATATACTACAAAACTTCTAAGCTTTAACGGAAAACAATATATCTAATTAACAATGTTTCCTGTCTGTGTGTTGTTGTACAGTAGGATGAATTTAACCGATCTGGATACCATCTATTTTCTGTTAATTGGGCATCTTTTAACAATTTGTTTACCTGGCTTGCATGTACCTTGGTATTGTAGTTTCACGTAATTTTCTGTTTCAGTTTCATCAGTCAACATGTACTGTCATAGTTTGGCGGAGGAGTTTTGGAGTTTATGACAAACGTTTTGAACAAGAGTTTGTCAGCATGATGTTTTGTATTTTAGGTAAACGATATGCCCTGGCGGCGTCACCATGTTCAGGTTTCCTTGCTTTCGACTGATTTTCTGCTGTTTCGCATCTTGAATACACACTATTAAAATATATATGTAGAGAGGCAATCTGGGTCAACGAGGGACCACTTTTTAGTAATTTGAATTTCTGCTATTCATTGTACACCTCCTTCTTTGTTAATACAAATACCGCAAATACAAATACCGCAAAAACAGTTACCAAGAAAAGGCAGTTTTAAGCACAAACATATAAATAGGTTCTTACATTTTTAATGGAGAAAATACAGCTAGACTCAAGCAGCTAAATGTACTAGAAAACGGACAAAGATCAACCACATAACACATTCACATGCTGTACTTAATACATATAAAATCCATCATCATCCAGTGATAAGGCGGGATGGCGGGGAAATAAAATTGTTGAACATAAAATTGCTCTCTTAATTCAACTGACATGCGTTCAGAGGAAACAGGCTTCCATCGCCTACAAGAGTAAAATGAGATGTCTAGAATAGATCCTAGGTCCAGCTGAGTGAAATCTGCTCAAATCATGGCAATGGCAATAATGCCTTTCTTCAGATCAAATAAACATACAAGATCGTGTCCACACAAATAACGAACGTGAATAGTTGGTTGGTTTATTTTTATTTATTGGTGCCTCCTTTGAATCGTGTTTGCAAAGACTAAACATACAGTAATACAAAATACATGTATGCATTACTGCATAAATACTGATTTTTATGAGTAGTTAAAACTCAAAGTAAAACCTAAGTTAAAGAAGTATTCGTGCACGTTCTGCACAACGGTTCGATATTGGACAAGTATTGATTGCGTAACTCCGCCGCAGAAAAGGGACAATGGTGGGAAAACAATATAGGGCCAATGAAATATGCCTTTACTAACCCAACTAGTAAACGGTACAGTACCAAAACAGTTTATCCGGCTTCAGCAAATAACAGTTGGCAAATATAAATCCTTTATTGAACTATTACAATCCTCCATTAGCCTATCACAATCAGGGGAAAATAATGGAATAAACAACTAACTTTGAACAGGTTATACATGTTCAGACTTTTGGAAATTTCATATTCCCATTTCAAGATAAGCAAGATATACACGTTTCTTAAAAAGGGCATACAAAATGTTCAGAAAGGTTGAATACGAAAATGTATTTGTGCTGGTCTTCGTTGTTTACTCAGAATTACGAGTAGCTAAGCATGTTTCAGTATAGATCCACTTTTCAGGTAACCTTGCGTCCTCTAACTCTTATCGCCCAACCAAGACCGTGGTTTTACCTAATTCAGCTGAACCAAATTTAATTGTGATCAATTCAAACCTAATTTTAGCATACATGTAGGATTGTAAAACTAGTCTATGGACAAATATTTGTCTCCATAGATCACTTTCTGGTATCAAATTAATTATAGTTTTAAATTGTATAATTTAGAAGATATCACTTTTAAACATTTTTTTAAGAAAAGTATCGAGTAAATTTTAATTACATAACTTTACTTTATGTCAGTTTAAAAGAAAGTCAATTGAACCGTGTGTTATGCTTATTATAACATAGAAAGGAAATGCCTCATATGACCTAACTTCCTAGGCTGTGAAGAAGATTTATTTGACTAAAACTTCAAAACAATATTTAATCCTTGATTTGGGGTGTATAAATGAATTATTCATTATCTTAATTAATATACCCACAACACGCAAACATGCTTCACATTCTTCACAAAGGGCTTTCTTTACAACAAATATTTTTAATATTATAACACAAAACGTTTCCGTTAGCCACAATACTGTTTCTTTTAATTTAAGACATTTTCGAAATAGATATCAAATACTTAAACGTAAATTGGCTTTAGTTTGGTCCTGTGGAATAAGCCTCAGAGCCATGAAAATTTTATTTATTTTAACCGTATATATCCAAGGTAACTTTTTCAGTATATAACACCGATTTGGGATAAGTCCCTGAGTATCTAACATTCATGCATTATATATATATTATTGTAATTTGTATTAAATAAATTAATTAAATATGAAATATATAACATACAATAAAATTATGCAGCAGGATTGCAGTCGATTTTCCTTTGGGCGTTTTATCCCACAACGCACCATACCGGGAGACCATGGCCATGCCGTCAATTAAAAAATATATTTTGTAAATTGCTAGTTCATTATAGTTAAACAGTATTAGTCCATTATAGTTACTTATTCCCCATTTGAATTAAGGGCCAGAGCTGGGTTATATATTTATGACAGTTATTGTCGGACTAATTCTGGTCTAATACTCGGTGTGTTTGTCTGTATTGCCGCAATGAAAGACAACTAGCGGGAATTGGCCTAATACGTACAAGTTTGTTGTGTACTGTCGATTGTCGGTTATGTTAGTTGGAAGGTATCCCAACTGCTCATTTAAATTCCACTCTGATATACCGTCGCAAAAGCAAATGCGAATGGCGCCATGAAACTGTTATCCATTTAAAGGTTTTTCAAAATTCAAGTCTAAAGTGATGAAACAAAGCATGCAACTGGAAACACAGATCAGATGTTTGACTGCGCGCTGTTAGCCCAATAAAATAAATTGACTGTAAACATTTAGAAGATTAAAACCTATAAGTACAAAAAAACGACGTAGTATTATTTCGATTGACGCTATTGAATCGATGGTATTTCTTGCTTGGAAGCCGTCTGGTATTTTACAATCTAGTCCAAACAATATATAAGCCTCGTTCTGGATCAATATGAAATAGCAATACTGAGCAGATCTGTGTTAATTAACTGCGACCAGACCCGGAACAAATAATAGCACTTCAATTGGTGCTAATTTATTTGTACACTGCATTCATTTGATAGAGCCATATTTTACTCTCTTACCACTAGTAGGATCTAAGAGTGATGCATATTGACATAACAATAGAAGAACAACACATTACAAGCTGACGGCACAATAACCAACGCCGATAAAGTGTCACATCTGAAACTGAGAGGTTTCTTGGCGCCTCTTCTACAAATAGAGCGTGAGCTGGCATTTACCGTGGTATTTTAGACACTCAATCATGGTAGGGACTCTCAATTCATAGACAAATTACCAATGGACAGTGTGTTGATATCAGAACCATATCCATTCCACAGATAACATTTGTATGTTGACTAACATACACATAAACTTTATCATTTGAATCATACATATTTTCTTCAAAAAGACTGTTCAAACAAGTACATGTATTTGCTATTTTTCGTCACAAGGTATTCGGGGTCTGCAATAAGCTTTTTAATAGCTTTTGTATTTCTGGCTATTTAGCATGTATTGATCTCTCTCAATGCTTAATATTAATCACCAATACAATAGTTACCAGGGAAGTCGCTTTTGATAACCGAAACTATGTACATGTATAGCTCGATAGGGTGATATTTAGTTTGGTTATATATCAACTGGTGGACACATGTTAGTTCTTTTGAAGCCAACGTACTATTTGCAGACGAAGTCTATGAGCTACTATGGTCTTTGTGTTTATCAAGACGATTACATGCATGTGAAGGCTTTCGACAAGGGCTTTGATTAAGTAAACGGATACTCAATAGTAACGGATGGGGATTCCTGCCGAGGTCGTAAGAACACCGGAAGACATCTTTCGTATTGAAGACAAAAAAAGAAATCAGAGCTCAGAACCTTAGAACATTCGTACCCATGACAGTTTAATATTGAGCTTATAAAATTTCTTTTTTTCAAATTTGCAGACAGTAACGTTCTCAAATAAATCAACATAGTATTGTCACTGTATGAACTAAAATAAGTCCTTAATTTGATGGCAACAAGTAATACGTAATACATAATCAAAGACATGTGAACAGCCCTGGTTGGGACTGTTCTTTCCATTGGTGGTCGATGAATAACATTCAGATTAAGGACAACATTTAATTCCTACAGTTAGCTAACCTTTCTGCCTTCTGGCTAAGGGCAGCATTTTAATGTTCATGTCGTGCTCTGGAGCTTAACACTGGAAGAATATTATATTTTTAAATTAGATTTAACAACTAAAGTAAGTTAACCTATTTTGGTTGCCTCAGCGTCACTGTTTACTGTTTGGATACACCGCTGACATACAAGCGAAATACCATTAAGCACGACACGTCAATCAATCAATCAATGTTTACATTTTCTGGACAGGCATACATGTTATAATAAAACTGTCCTCTACTAAAAATATAAATCGATGTAAAAGGAAGCGTTAAACTCAATTCCTTTTCTAAAATGTTAATTTTATAGTATTCGTGTAAGAATCCATAATCTTTTGGAAATGGGATAAAACGAGAGAATACAAATCTTTGCTCTTATCGGTGATGTAAAAATATAGCCCATGCAGTCGTCTTTAACACTAATAACTGTTTACGGTGAGCGGAGAATGCAAATTGTTTTATACATGTACGTTCTAACTTATATTTGTTTTTTTGTTTGTTTGATTGGTGTTTAACGTCGTACTTAAAGGTATTTCATTTATATGAGGACGGATTCTCCACTTCTTAATCTGCTGTACTCAATTCCACTGGGAGACTTGAACCCGTGCGGTAGGATCTGCAGTCAGATGCGCTAACCACTGAGCCACGGCGCGGGCCCCTCTAACTTAAATAGCGGGTGGTTGGGTGGAAGCCTTTCATGCCCTGGTTCTCTCTGAGTAAAGGGATACAGGATGCCTATTTGTTGTTGTGTCCTGTTTTATCTTGTGCCATGTTATATAAACGTTTTGTCCTGTCTTGTATGTTGCCAGCACCGTTTACGGTGGTTTCTGTCACCGATTGGGCTGACATGCCGTAATATAAGTGAAATAACCTTGAGTACGGCATAAAACCCTAAACAAACAATCTATCAAATATAACCAATTTTAGCCTATAAAAAGACAAAAGAAACATGTTTTCCTCAAAGTTACGGAAGAATATGGTACGTTGTTTTTTTATTGTTTTTTTTATTTGATGTTTTCAGTGAGATGAGTTGGCCTGTTCTGATTTGCAATTAAGCAGAAATAGTAATCGAAGAGTCACACTCAGCTTTACTTTGACAGGATGATAAATCAATGGTGGGCAGTTTCACGAACAAGGTCAATATCTGACATTTAACCTTCCCTGTTAGTTGTTGGTTATCAAATGATTTGTTGGTTTGATTGGGGTTTTACGCCGAACACAATCTCAATTATATGACGGCGTGTCAATTATATGACGGCGTGAAAGAAACGACCGTAAACTTGAACATATTTACAATATTTAAATCTGAAACATTTTTACATGTTTTAATGCCCATTTAAAATGTTTATTACTTATATCTGCAGTATTCAGTTCGCTTTATTTCTCTTCTTAATGTACAGCCTTGGTTAATTTGACATTAGAAGAGATCAATCGTAATATCTTAAATAATAAAAGGTAAAATGTTCACGCCACAGCGTAGCTGAAAACCCTTTGAATGTGGCGTTAAACACTAATCAAAATCCTGTAATATGTATTAAGGTTTTCTGTCTGTTTTTGTTTCTTAGCTAGGAAGTATTTGTATGTTAAAGAGTTCGTGTGAATAACAACAAGAAATTATCAGCTTACGAGAATGTCAACAGGCTTAAATCTATATTTGATGGACAATTTGATGTCGTCTATTCAATAAAACATGGCATTTGAACAGTTAACATGAGCAGCGAATTACTGTTGTGCTGTCTTATATCTCCAATGCATGTTGATGTATGAATATTTAATGGTGCTTCATGTTTTTAACATTATCTCAGTGGTTGGTAGGATTGTGTTGAAATGACTGATTAAGACATTGTATTCAAACATAGTATCTAATTTAGTTTTAGCCTTTTTGCAAAGCTCTTTTGATAAACCTTGGAAAAAAGAAAGAATTGTCTGTTACCGATAAAACAAACACTATTAACGCACAATAGATATGGTGAAGCTATGTACCTCAGTGTGAAGATTAACATTGCAGTTATTCCATACATAGTTTCCCTGTAATGTTTTTAGAAAATAGACCAACTAAAATCCCATCCTCCATCATTGCGCTTCTTAGAGCAAAGAGCATCAGCAAGCCGATTTGTTGTGGTGTCCTGTGTTTCGTCGTGTAAATGTACCTTGCCATCTACGTTGCCATTGTCGTTTATGGTTGTTTCCTTCAGCGATTGACATGACACGCCGTCATGTGAGTGAAGTACGGCGTAAAACCCCAATTAAACATACCTATATGCTTAAAATGTCTGGTCTCCAGGTATCGATCTTGTACTCGAGGTACAAGAGAAAGGGTCTTATATTAATCATTGCTTGCAGATGATGCTGCCTGGCACTTTTTTCATTACATTATCCCTCATCTCATTGATTATTTTTAGTTTGT